>JAOXJP010063425.1:0-15574 GCA_025762735.1 Platanus orientalis | reverse complement strand
GTTCCACATACCTCATTGAACTCTTTGAGGTGTAGGTAAGGACTCTCAGAATCTTGGCCATGGAATTTGGGGAGTAATTGGATTACTCTAGGTTTCATTTGGAATGTCCCAGCATTGGGAGGAAAAACCACACATGAGGGAGTGCTCCTTTTTATGGGTTGCAGGGAATCCCTAAGGGTCCTCACACATGGATCATGTTGAACCTCAGATATTTCAGAAAGTTCAGGAAGATTTCTAAAAAGATTTGGAAATTGAGGTCTAAGCACAGGTTCAGATCTTCTTAATTGATTTGTATGGTCTCAGTGCCACAAGATCATAAGTAGTAAGAGTGTATCATCCTAAGGCCTAGGGTAACATAGGCAAGCACACACTAGAATGAAAAAAAAACACACCAACAACCGTAGTCTCTCCTAATGGTCTAGACAACTCCTAACTGGGTAGGAGAGTACACCCTAGCCTTCCAATCCGGTCCTACAAAGTCAATCTGACCAGGTAAACCCCCAATCGGAATGGAGGGGTCAAGATGCACTGGGCAAAGGTCCCACTTAAGATCCACTCATCCTAGAATAGAGTCTGTCACCCTCTAGAGGGACAAGGCTTGCCTAGACATCAAATTGACTAAGGAACGCAATTAGCACAACTTAGGTGGTCGCCTTCTTAATGAGCTCGAGATTCCTTAGGGCTGATGTCTATATTGATTTTAATTAAGGTTTAGGAGACTAAGTGAGGTTATGATTCAAGTTAATCCTAGTGGGCAAGGATCTGATAGTGAAATCCGGTCCTTATCTTGTCCTTGGGTGAGATTTTCCCTTACTAAATCGGTGTTCTCAAGTTAATGCGTATCAAGCATGCATTCATACCTTTCCAAAATTGAAGCATACAAACCCACTGGCTAGAAAGGAGGTGTGGGTATGGTTAAGAAATTGCATACCTCCCATTCTAGGTAGGAGAAGAAACAGTTGATGTCGACCCAGGCCACCATCACCAAATACAATGTACAAACCTAGTGATGCCAACACGGTATAGTCTACCCGTCGCCCTTCTCTGTGTTTTTTTTTTTTTTGTTACAATTTAAAGAGATTTTACAATTGGAAGCCCATTACATCATATCTAAAATCTAGTCCTTAGGAGAAAAAGAATAAAAAAAAATCTTTAAAATCTTGTTTTTGAAAACCAAAAGTTTCCTCTTATATTCTCTTTCCAAACCCACAAGTACCCTTCCATAAACCTACGATTGTCCCTCTCTAAATATCTCTACTTTAGGGACCAAATAAAATAAAATAAATGAAACAAATGGGATAGCCTTAGCTGTCACCCATACCCTACTTTTCAATTCTACCCTTGACTTCAAGCCTACTTAGAAAATAAGAATTAAACAAAAAAACTTCCTATTCAACCCTTAACTTTTGTGCCCCTTTTAATCAAAACCAAACCCAATTTTGTACCCCATGGGATACCCTTCTTCCCATTCTTCTTTAGATGCTCCTGCATCATTCTCCCTGGGTGGGACAAAATCCGGCATTGAATTTCAAGAGCTAAGCAACTGAAGTCTTTCTCTGCTTGGGATGCTAGAGTTGCTTTCATCCCCAGTAGCTTGGAGACCCAGTATGGCAGATAATGGCTGTGACATGAAAGTAGTGGTATGATTCAGGGAGCGGCTAGTGATGGAATTCACACATCATACATACAAAAGTTAATTAAGGCTCTGCCACAACCGCCCTAGAATCATGTTGCAAGTGTCAAAGTGACTTGCATAAAAGTAAGTCTTATCATGAAAAGCGCCGAACAGGAAGGTTACATAAACAGCTTCATTCATGCATTCCTGATAGCCAGTGGTTAAAATGATCGGCCTACCCATCGTCATATCTCTATAATGCAATAACTTTACCAGTCTTGAGGATATCAAGTTGACACACTATACCCATTGTCCACAACAACATGGGTAACTATCGCAATGTTATTGGTATAAATCCTTCCCCTTTGTCGAAAAAGATCCAACTAGAGCTTACTTATTTTCAGGCCTGATGTCACATGGGTTGCCTGAGAGTAACTTCATTATTACATAAACTCAATGGACTCCTTTGCCACTTCTTCTTCATCTGATTCAGTACAGTGGGCATCTTTGAAGTCTGGAGTCTCAACAAGTGAAACTCCATCCTCCCTACCCTCGCAGAATCTTGGTAATCTCCGTTTTTCATGTGGGCAATCTCTACCGAAATGTCTAGGAAGTCCGCATTTGAAACATGCCCCACTTTGTCTACTGAAATCTTTCCTTGGTTCAGGAATCCTCCGAATTTCAGGAGGTCTAGTGGGGTCTTTACAACCATGACTGACTTTGAAGGTCTCACCTTCTTTTCCCCCATGTGAAGTTTCTTTCCCACTTGTATAGCATGAGCATATGTGCTAAGTCTAGACAATGAATATGAGTGAGGCCATAAAGGTTATGATCTCGCAATCCACTGATATAGGGAACTAGCCTCTGTTGTTGGGGTTCCTCTGCCTTGGCTCGCAGTGAGAGCTTATAGCCTTATAGAATTCAGTGGTGTAGGCATCCACATCCTTATTACCTGGTTAGAGGCCATTCACTCAATGGAAGAGATCTCTGAAATAAAAGAGGGAACAAAATGAGAGTCCATAGCCTCTTTGATCCCTTACCATGTGTGTATATTGGCCATGCCCTTAGAAGCCCTTTGGGGGTAGTGGCGAACCCACTAGGTAGTGGCTAGCCACTTTAGCTTAGTTGCAATCACCATCACTTGTGCATCTTTGAGAATGGTTTTGAATTTAAGAATGCCCTCCACATCAATTACCCAATCAAAATAAACATCTGGTCCTTCCCCATTAAATTCAGAGCTATCCATCCAGATTCCGAATCTGAATGAAACGGGAAAGAAATACCTTTAGTGCCATTAGAATCAGCTGTAGAGTGCGAAGAACTCTACTGCTGCTTGTTGGCCATAGATTAAAGCTTCCTAATGCCCTCCTCCAACCTATTTCCTTTTCCCTTAAGGTCACTGAATTGGGAACTCAATACAGCTTTAGAAACCATGGCTGCTGCAGGCCTAACTATAGAATGATTCACTCTGATACCGACTGATGTAGGATGACCTCGGTCCCTACATACAAAGGCTGTGGGTTCTGAGCCCAAGTCTTATCTTCTCACAAAGAATATAATACCACTGATTTAGTAGGCTTAAGCCAAGAGGATTCCAACTAATGTCATTTTCTGGAAATCTGGGCAGTAGTTTTCAGAATTATAAAAAATCCATTGTTTGGATTTTCAGAATTAGATGAAATTTAACACAGTGATGGGTCTATTTAGATTATAGAATGACTTAACCCACAACTTTTCAGGTTAAACAGATTAGGAAAACTTTATCAAATGGACAAAACTCAGGTCAGACTAATATATTCAGCAGAGCAGAATATAAGTTCCAAACATCAGAATAGTCAGGCAGCAACAGGGAATCTCTTAAGCAACTCAACAGCATGATATATGACGTAGATAACAGAACAATCACAAACCAGTAAGTATCAACAGAATTCAGTAAGTACTTATGCTAAAATACCCAGGTTGAATATCAAGGCAGCACACAGGCTTTCAATGTTAAATCACAGTAGGTAGATGTTTAAGTCCACAGCAGTATGTGATTAGCAAGGCAGTAGCAAAAGGAATACTTACCCGGGTTACCGATTCCACAGGATAATATAAGCAGCAGCTGGATTCCAACAAGAAACAGGAAAAGCAACAAGATGTTGGGATAACTTGATTCTTTGAACTATAGAGAACAAGAAACAAGAATATAACAACTAGCAACCTCAATCGCAGGGATGATAGTTGTAAAAAATCTCTAATGCAGAAACACTTTAGAACTTCTGCAAAACGCTGGGCAGCATTTCGATGAATAAACTCCACTGTCTAGAATCTTGAAAGTATGCTCGGGATTTCTTGCAGTCGCAGATTTCTTCTTTATATCTCAGAAAAACAAAAGATTGTAACAAGATGATGAAACAAGAATGAAGAAGAAAATACAAAAGGAGATTGGGGTTTCAGGGAGGCCCACCCTCCAACCATAGGAGATTATTTGGGAGGCCCAGCCTCAATTAAGGAGAATAGCAAAAGGAAACCCAGTCACAATGCTCAAGAATCACGTTAATTAAAAACTCTGTTTTTATTCATAGTGGGTTGAATATATAGATACACGAGTGATGGGTTTTTGAAAAATCAAAAGTCCCCCCCTCCATATTCTCTTTCCAAATCCACAATAGTCCCCTTCCATAAAGCTACCTCTCTAAATCTCTCTCTACTTTAGAATCCAAATCAAATCAAACCAATGAGTCAGCCTTAGCTGTCATCCATCCCCTACATACCCTTCTCCCCATTCTTCTTTAGATGCTCCTGCATCAATGTGCCACCCCTTCACACAATTAAGTTAAGAGGCCTTTATATCATATTTTAACAGCAACCACAACTTTCTCCAAGGGTAACTATAAAACCCCACATTTGCTTACATATTATTTCACCAATTTAACAAAGTGTCCCTTGAGAAATAAATTGTTCATTTATTGATTGGTCGCAAAAGAAACTTAAATGGGGCGGTTTTCCATAGGCTTAAGACTTAAAAAACAAAAATGTCTGATCGGTCAGGGAGGAATCCTAATCGATCAGGCAGGGTGCTTCACCAGACTGAGAAAAGCAGTCTCTACCTGATCGATCAGACTCTGGTAGATTAGACTCTGATCAATCAGGAAAAAGTCCTGATCGATCAGAATGGCGGAAAAAGGGTTCGGAAATTTTTGGAAACCACGATTTTGATGAGTTTTTCACAAAAGACCTACTTCTTTTTTGAGAGGTAAATATATCGTTTATTAAAGCTAAAAGTGAAAACTGAAGCTTTTAGACACGAAAGTAAAAGTTTAGGGTTATTTTTAGATCTATAAATACATAAGAATCAAAAAGAGAGAGAATCAGAAGTCCAACTTGAGTTTGAACAGCTTGGAGAAGAAAACCTACATGATATTCTTTGTTTTAATCCTTATGTTCATAGATTTTTGCTTAAATACATGCTTTTGAACCATTGTATATGTTCTACATTGCTCACTTTGCTGAAAACTTTGAAAGATTTATGGTTTGAGAAAAGCTAAGTTTACAACCAAAATTTTGAAGTTGATTTTCATTAGAAAATTGATGTAAGTAATCCTACATGTTATACTTTGTTTTTATTCTATTAGGTTCTTAGATATATGTTCCAATCCATGTTCTAAGTCAATCTAAACCTGCAATCTTGCTAACTCTGCTGTAAATATTTTGAAGGAATGTTATTTTAGGAAAAACTAAGTTTTTCCACAAGTTTTCGAAAGATTTCATTCAGCTATTTGTAACTGTTCTAAACTGTAAATAATCTTACATGATATACTTCATTTTTAATCATTAGGTTCATAGATTCTTGTTTTAATCCTTGTTTTTGAATGGTTTGATATGTTCTAGATTGCTCTTGTTGCTAGAGATTTTAAAACAACATGTTCTGAGAAAAACTATGTTTTTAACCAAATTTTTCAAAGGCATTTTATTAGAATATTGATTCGAACAAGTTATTAGAGATGGTTTCAAATAATCTAAGGTTTCATGAAATTTTAGGATGATTTCCTTCAGTTATTCATTTCTACTTTAAATCTGTATGCTTAGAAGAAGAGATATTCAGCAAGCTTGATAATGTAGAATTTTCTAAATGTTTCTTAAAGATTCATGCAAGTTATTGTTATTAATTTGATCAACAAATTTTGTAGATTATTGTGCTTTAGGTGGGTCAAACATCATCATGTTTTGGTTTTGCTTCAAAGTAATATTCTCTATTAAGAATATAAAATTTTTGTTTGAAAGAAAATCTTATCCGATCTATATTGATATCTATAAAGTATTTTTATAAAGTAAATTTGTCCTGAAAGATCATATGTTTCCGTTCTGTTCTAAATAAGCTATAAGACCCCTTTGCCATCAAGAAGAAAATTGATGTGGCCCTCTCACCAGGTTTAAATAGGTGTGATCAGGTACCTTTTTCACCGGGTCACATCAATACGTTAATCTATTATGTTATTTGATCCCTTGCCATTGGGGGTTAGACAGTGGTATCCCTTCACCGTGATTATATAGGTGAGATAAGGTACCCAATCACTGGGCCATATTGATAGGCGAATCTGTTTTCAGTTATCTGTAAGGCCTCGTATAAGTAGTTAGTGATTTCAGCTTTTATGATTCTGCACTCTGTTATCTGTTCTGGCCTGTCATATGTTTCTGCTTTAAACCAAAAAAATTATTTTCAACATATTTTTGTAAGAAGCAATTTGTTATTAAGAATTAGTTCAGAAAGCTTCTGTTTAGATTGCAAATACTTATGCCATACTTTGTTTTAATTATGAAACTTATTTGTGCTCAGTTTAAAACAATATTCTTCAGTATCCCATGTATATTTACAGGCAAAGCTTGCCAAACTTACCCAAATTGACAACATTTTTTCGATGAGATTTTATCTTTGCAGAGTGGAGTATTTCTAGATGGAGTCACTGGAGATGTCGGATTAGATTTGATATTTACAATTTTAGATATTAAAATTTGATTAATCAGTTCAGTTATTTATTCCAGACAAATTTATTCAAGTAGTTTGGGATTGGATTATTCATTGTCATTAGAAATTATTTCATGGGATGTAAATATTTTTAATTGATAGTTTTATATATTAGGAGATTCGATTTTATGAAATTTATTTAATGGAAAAATGTCAAGCTATGTACTTGTTTAGCATGTCAGATTGTGGATAGATGGAATTTTAAAGTCAGACTTGTTAACGGGTATTAAAAGAAATAAATTTTTTATGTTTAGATTCTGTAGCATATGTGTATGTGGATGGAAAAAATTTAGATGCAAAATTAATGGTATCAGATTAAGAAAGTAAATGTTAACATTCACTTTGAATCTCTAGATGTGAATATCAAGTTCACCCATAAGGGGGTAATACGGGTCATAATAGTAACAATAGAAAAACATAATCAAACCGCATTCACAATTATATGGCTCCCTCTACGATGAGATACAAAACAGCCAACTGTTATTGCTGAATGCAACTTTCCTTAGATGCCAAATATATAGTACAGAGATTATTGACATTGCCTACATCACCGTGCTCAGTTTGAAAATAGAGAGCAGGAAGCATGTAGGGGTATAGATTGAATAATCCTTACTTGATGCCAGAACCAAGAGAGGGATAAACACAACAAAGGAGTAAACTAATAGCCATCGGATATGGTTGAGGTTAGGCAAATCTTAGGATTTCATAACTGACTGAAATATTAAAGGATGTCAATAAGTAGATTTCTTTTCAGTGGCCAAACAGCCACAAGCATTGCAGCCATTGTATGGGAATGGGATTTGGAATAGGTTTAAACAAGATGGAGAGAGTAGGTAAGGCTAGTTGGCCATAAGGGTTTAGCTAAATTTCTTATGCAACACAATGGAGATGATACCAAAGTTGATGTAGAATGATAGCCAAGAATATCAATAAAACTCAAAGTGATGTAGCAGAAACAATAAAAGATAAAGACCTGATTTGAAGCTTTTCCAAACCCAAAACAGAAGATCTTGGCCTCCACCAAGCTTGAATAAACCCAAGGAACCCCGCCTTTGAAGAAAACCACACCTTGTTTTTAGACTTCACAAAAAAAACACTAGCCAAGAGCTAGAACGCAAGAAAATTCTTTATTCATCATTCATTCATTATAAAATTATGGTGAGAGGTTGTCTTAGGCTTACAACCTTAAACAATTAGAACTTGCTAAAATTGAAAAAATTTTAAAATCCTAAACTTGCTAACTAAGTTTTCTAAAATATAAAACTAAAAAACTCACTTTCCTAAAATTAACATAACTAAAACTTAAAACTTTATTAAAAAAAAAACACCATTCCCGTTTTTACTAACACCCCCTTAGTAATTTAGTCATAACTTTCCCAAAACACATCGGATTTGCGCAATCTTGGTCTCATTAAAAAGGTAACTAAATAACTTATCTAATGACACAAAAATCAAGCCAAAAGGGCAAGTTTTGCCCTCTGAAAAAGTAGGCTAAACACCAAAAATGGGATTACTCTAAAAAAGTAACCAAAATCTTGACACTATTGACCTTATTACATGGACAAATAAAATAAATGTTACCCCACCATAAGACCCTTACTAAACCCACATAAGATTACATCTTCTGTAAATCTCTCCATGCGTGGACCCCACTAAGGCCAAGTGTGGGTCCCACCTAGCTCCCATGTCCTCATCAATTTCACTATTTTGACGATAACTCATATATAATGGTTTATAAAATAGAAAATTTCAGCAGATCAATATATAAAAATCAACAAGCAATAGAGAAGAAAGAGAAAAAGTTAACTCCAATGGTGAATGAAATCACCACTACTAGACTCTACAAAACAGCACGTGGAGGCTCTGGAAAGCATCTTGAAGACAGCTAAGATAACTCTATTATTTTAAATTTATTTTACTCCGTAAATTTTTTAATCCATTCAAGCTCTGCCTGGCTTTATTTTTTTCCTGCAAACCCCCTACTGCGGTTCATCCAAACCCATAAACTCTAATTTTCCCTACAAGCACAACTTCATCGTTTTGGGCCCTAATATCTGACCATAATAATTAACCTTTTAATTCTAGACTTATACTTATATTCAAGGTTTGACGACTCAGATTTTTTACTCGACTCTAGTCAACTCGGAGAGTCATGACAAATATTTAAAAAATATATTAAAAAATTACAGATAATATGTTGGATCAAGTTATAGTCCATTCTTAAGATAAATATGAGAATTTTGTATTATCATAACCTGAAAATCCAAAACTAGATCATACAAATTATAGTTTCATGCATTTTGCAATATGTGAAAGGCATGTTGCATTTATACTCTTTATGAAAAAGTGGTTTTAGGTGAGGTAAGTACATTTTTGGATGCAAATTATGCAGGAGATCTAACAAGAAGCAGATCCACTACCAAGTACATGTTAAGCTTGGGTTCAGGAGCGTTGCCTTAATACAGCAAGAGGCAACAGCCAGTTCACCTTCTACAACCATAGCAGAACATGGAGAAGCAGCAGTAGCACACAAGAATGTGAGTGACTTGTACAATTGATAATAGATATCACACAGTTGAAAGATTTTAAATTGGGTTATCCTACAACAATGATAATGATTGTATATATAGATTGAAGTTGTATATATATAAGATTAGAGTCTTACTGTGGAGCAAGAAGAAGAAAGAAGAGATTTGGTAGCAAAAATACGTAGGAGAATGTCTACTCTCTCCACGACCGATTTTATATATTCTTTTCATACATGAGTTATATCGTATATGAAAAGTACACCATACAAGAGAAATACAAGTACAAAAAATGACTATCTTACCCCTCTACATACATGTAATTACAAATATGTCTCATATACAAGGACTACTACAAATATGATTTCCAAGACTCCCCCTCATGCTGGAGAATAAAGATCCCACAATTCTAGCTTGCTGACAATGGAGGAAAAATAAGCATTGTTTAAACCCTTGGTTAAAATATCTGCAAAATGATCATCAGCCCTAACTCCTAACAAAAGGAGTACAAATATATCCCAACTGTAGGTGCTCCTTGACAAAGTGGTGATCTACCTCCAAATGCTTGATTTTATTATGTTACTTCGGATTGCGGGCAATATTTATAGCTGCTTTCTTATCATAGTACCAACTCATTGGACCCTGAATTGGAAATCTCAAGGCAACCAATAACCCTCTCAACCATAGGAGTTCACAGATCCCATGAAGCATAGACCTAAACTCTGCTTCAGCACTCGATCTTGCCACAAGTTGTTTTTTGCTTCTCCAATAACTAGATTTCCACCAACAAACGGACAATAACCGGGTGTGGATCTTCTGTAGGATACAAATCTAACCCAATATACATCTATGTATGGTTCCACAGTCCACACAAAGGTCTCCTCTTACAACACATCCTTACCTGGATTCTTCTTCAGATAACGGATAATCCAATAAGTAGCCTCTAAATGCACAGTATTGGGAGCATGCATAAACTAACTCACCACTGCAACAGTATACAATGTCAAGTCTAGTGAGAAATCAATTTCCCGACTAGTTTCGGATATATTAATGCATCAATCTACCTAGTTCTTTTATTTTCTCTTAGCTTATTATTGGGATCAATTGGTGTGTCACATGTTTTACAACCCATCATACCAATGTCTTGTAAGAGAACTAGGACAATTTCTTTGTGATAGAAATATACCTTTCTGGGATCGAGCCACCTCAATCCCAAAGAAATACATCAACTAGCCCATACTCATAATCTTAAATTCCTTCCCCAAATACCTTCTTAGACCCTTTATTTCATAAGGTTCATTGCCTATAACCACAATATCATCAACATACACAATAAGGGTCATCACCTTTCCTCCCTGATGCTTCACATACATGTATGGTCAGCTTGACTTTGCACCTTGGAAACTCTTAAACCAAGCTCATGGAGATTGTTTTAACTTATACAAAGCTTTCTTCAATCGGCACACATTTCCTGATATTAACTGAAACCTAGGGCCGCCATATATTAAAGCTCTTCATCTAAATCTCCATGAAGGAAAGCATTTTTCACATCAAATTACAAGAGGCCATTCTTGACTCACCAAGAGATATGAAAACTCTTATAGATTCATTTTTTACAACCTTGTTTTATACTTTTCCATCACATCGGGTTTAGGTTTAACCAATAAGACCCATTTACATCCAATGGATCCCTTGCCTCTTGGAAAATCTACTATATCCTCAAGTATAATTTTTTTCAAACACCTACAACACTTCTTCCATGGCCTTTCTCCAATTTGGTTAGGAAAGAGCCTGAATCACACTACAAGGAATAAAAGTAGGGAAGCAACAAATGTTCGAAATGATGGAGATAAAGCATCGTATGAAAAATGGTTAGCAATGGCATGTAGGTACAAGAGAAAAATTCGTTTCTGAGAGCAAAAGGAAGGTGAGATGGATAGGAAGCTCTCTAGTAAGCAAAGAAATTATTTCTCTGAAGGGGGTAAGTTGATTTTGTTGAAGAGTGTTCTCTCAAGTGTGCCCATTTATTTCTTATCGCTCTTTTAGGCTCCAATTGTTATTAATCAGCTCAAGAGAATTTATAGGGACTTCCTTTGGGGGTCTTCTCATGAGTAGAAGAAGATTCATTGGGTTGGGTGAAAAGAAATGTGTAGGCCATTGAATCAAGGGGGTTTGGGTATTTGGTCCTTGTATCTGATCAATAAATCCCTTCTCAACAAACGACTGTGGAGATTCAGTGTAGATCGGAATGCTCTTTGGAAGCGAGTTATTATTGCCAACTACGGTGAGGAGCGACATGGTTAGTATTGTATAACTCCGGCAGGGCCTACTGGGTGTGGAGTTTGGGAAGGTATTAGTAAAGGAGTGGGATCTTTTTTAGATACACCAGATTTAAGATCAACAATGGTGAATGTGTGATGTTCTGGTAAGATCCATGGTGTGATAGCGAGCCTCTTTACAGCGTATTCCTTTCATGTTATAGCCTTGTGGAATGTAAATGGGGGTCTATGAAAGATCATATGATTAGAACTAACGTGTTCTTCTCTTGGAATATTCGGCCTAGAAAGAATCTCAAGGAGGTTGAGGAGATGGGAAGGTTATTGGAGCTCCTAGAGAGTTACTGTCTTGGATATATAGAGACGTAGGATGAAATGGTTTAACTTTTGGACGAAGAGAGAAAGTTCTCTGTCAAATCTATATATGAAGCTTTGTATCCTTCAGCCCCGTTTCCTCCCTTGGTGAGTGTGTTTAGAACACCCAAATCCAGTTCAAGATCTCTTTCCTCGTGTGGGAATTGTGGTGGAGTAGGGCTCCAACGATTAACAACCTAATTGTGAGAGGTATGATGATTCCAAATTGGTGTTGCTTGTGCATTTCAACAGCAAAATCTTCGGGGCATCTCTTCATTATTTGCCCATGGGTTGCTTCTTTATGGAGCTACTTTTCTAGTAGGGGCTGTAAATTGGGCTGGGCTAGACCAAGCTGAGGTCATCACAAGTCTAGCCCGAAGTACAATCTATTTGTGAACTTGGACCGAGCCCGAGTTCAACCCATGGTTAACTGACTGAACTCGGCCCAATTTAAAAAAGCGGGCCTTAGGCCAAGTTTAGGCTGCCTAAACTCAACAGCCACTCTTGACTCTTGTCGAGGAAGAAGGTAACGAAGGATGGAGAGAAGGGGAAAAAACCAAATCACAAGTATGCCATGCCAAGCACAATTAATGTTGTAAGATGAAGGCAATGTTCTTCTTCAGATCCATCAAGCTCGATCTCACCATTTCTGTTCAAAAACCTAACAAAAAGCTCGTCTTTTCTTTGATCCCATCTCCGTTTCTATAAGCTCGAACAACGTTGAGGTTGGGAGCAAACGTTGCCTCTGTTTACCATGCCACTAAGAACACAACCATTCTGAGAGTAGTGGACTCCAGCGTGGCTACAAATTTGGATGTAGTCTCCACTACTTCGTTGAAGTCAGATCTGAAGAAGAGCAGCAACCCTTCTACTGCCATGGAAGCAACCCTTTCTCCTACAACCACATCATGTTCTGTGTTGCTCCAACGGCTTGTATAATTGAGGATTTGGTAGAATAACAAAACAAAAAGAAGAGAAAGGCAATGGTACAAATCATTTTCAAAACCTCGGTGGACCAAATCAGCTAGGATGAATGGATCTAATATGCAGATAAGCAAACTAGAGAAACAATTTTATGGGCATGCAAGACATTGTTGTTCTCTCACCTTCTCTATGATACCTTGTGACCAGCCTCCATTATCGCAGCTAATAGACAAATACATACCCAGTGACTTGCCTCCATTAACAACTTCTTCAAAGAACGATGCCTCAAAACTCAAAAGACTCATGGAAAGAGAACGTATGATTTTTAAGGTTTTGTCAGGCTAATTGTAGACCATTAATATAGTAACTAATCAATGATCTAGATTAATAGAGTATGTGTCAACATTAGACTCTGGGTCGGGCTTCGGGCTTTTCAATACTTAACCAAATCAACCCATGAAAAAAGTCAGCCTTACTATTTCAACCCAAACTTGGCCTAGGCCTACACTCAGGCCAGACTAGCCCTACCAAACTATGGGCCGAACAAGTTAGGCTTTAGGCCAGCCCAACCTAATTTGCAGCCTTACTTTCTAGTTCGTTTTGGGGTGTTTTGGGTGCATCTGGAATCCATTAGGAGCTTCCTATCTTGCTGGACAAATCAGCTTTGTGGTGGTTGGAGTGAATTAGGAAGGTAGATGTGGAATTTGGTTCTTGTGGCTTTATGTTGGGTTGTCTGGGAAGAGTGCAATAAGAGAATATATGAAGACAAATTAAGGCCGTCATGCAATATTGTTGATGCTATTCTCTTTAGAATTTATGATTGGATGTTCGCTTCCTCAAGTCGGGAGTGTCCCCCTTTCAAATCCTAGATATTTGATTAGAACACTTTCATCTTTTAGCCCCAGTGGGCCTTCTTCTTGTAGTTTTCTCTCTTTTGCATGCTTTGTTTGAGCATCTCTAATGTAGTATTGTTGCGCTTTTTGTCGCTTTTTTCAATAAATTATCTTATCTTTCAAAAAAAAAAAAAACATGAGTTTTGTCCTGTGGGGCTTTCTTTTCCTTGAAGACATGTTCGAGAAATCTTTAACAATCACGGTCATTCCCTTCTTCCATCAAATCCAAAAATATCTCCCAAATCACCATCAGTCCTACTACCAACATCAAAGGCATGTTAAAGAACATGCAAAGGAAGAATATACACTTATAAAAATAAAAAAAACTAACATGTACCCCCTAAAGAGGTGTCTTTGAGGAGGAAAAAAACATAACTGACTCATGAAAGGTCACCTCCATGGAGACAGCATTTGTAGGATGATGAACCTTGAATCTGTTGTACACTAGTGATGCAACATACAAGAGAAGATAATAAAATTAATGTAGGATGTTTCCAAGGCCCTCAAATAAATTTCAAATAAAAGTACAGAAACAAATAAATCAAAAATAGAGTTTAGAAACAAATAAGTAGCCATGAAAATTTAAGAATTAAAAAATAAAATCACAGAAAGAAGATTAGGAGTTAGAACAGAAGAAGAGGAGAAAATAGTCCAAAAGGGTATTTTTGTAATTTTAAACTGAAAATCCAAAAATTTTAAACGGAAACAGCCTCTCCAAAATGGGGGTAAGGTTGCGTACATCTTGCCCTCCCCAGACCCCACGTTAGCGGGAGCCTCGTGCACTAGGCCGCCCTTTTTTTTTCTCTCTGATGCGTCAAAAAATTCTGAAATTTTTATGGAAGTTTCCAAAGTGTTTAGGGTTCTACGGTTAAAATTTCAGTAAATTTCGACAAGAATTTATAGATTAAATCATGGAAATTTTAGAAACTAGAAGGTGCTTTAATGGAGGTCTAAGAAGAGGAAGAAGGAAAAGAAGAATAAAAAAGAAAAAGAACGAAGATAAAGAGAGAAGAGAACAAGAAACGAAAAAAAACTAAGAGATAAATAAAAAGAGATATACTTAAGAGGGTGAGAGAAACTCACGTGTGCACCTACGATGCTACAACCCACAATGGAGAGAGAAGAGGGGAGCCATGAGAGTGGCATCACCCTTAGAGAGAGAGAAGAGTCCCACAGCCACACCTTGGGAACACCCAATGTCACACAAAATTCAATTAATCTTCACTATTTTGGGAACACCTAAACTTGGAGACTAAGTATTACTAAAAACTTACTTTCCTAATTTAAAAACTACTAAAACTTCAAACTTGCTGCCTAAGACATACTAAATTCAAAACCCTTCTAAAACAAGACTTTCCTAAAGTTTAAAACTACTACAAATCAAGATTTCTAAAACACAATTCCCGATTTTCACTAATACCCCTTAGTAATTTAGTCATAACTTTTCTAAATCACCTTGGATTTGCGCAATCTTGGTCTTGTTAGAAAGGTAACTGAATAACCTATCTAATGATACCAAAATCAAGTCATAAGGGCAAGTTTTGAGCTTTGATAAAGTGGGCTTAACATCAAAAACAAGATTACTCTAAAAAAATATCAGCAAAACTTTGGTATTATCAGCCTAATTACATGGACACATAAAATAAATGTTACCCCTATAAGATCCTAAATAACCCCACATAACATGTACACTTGAATCTACCCCTCTTGTGTGGGGGTACATTCATGAGCAAACTAATATTGTTCGCATCAATTACTCATCTTCCAAAACATCTTAATTGTTGTGTTACCTCTTTCCCTCTTATTGTCTCTTTCAAGACTTGTAGACAAGGAAGACTATTGTCTTGGAGCATAAGAAAAATGGACTCTACTTGTTGGATTCAAGTACACTAGTTGCATCTTCAATAATAAAGGAAAATAGTCCATCATCCTCAAATGAGTTGTTATAGTGGCATCTCAGATTTGGCAATCCTTCTGTT
>JAOXJP010063414.1:0-29769 GCA_025762735.1 Platanus orientalis | reverse complement strand
CGGAATGGCGGAACAAGATTCGTGTAGCCGACCCCAAATAGTTGGGATAAGGCTGTTTGTTGTTGTTGTTGTTGTAGTTTCTTGCAATGACCAAGTCTGTTTTATGGTCATTAATGGAAGTAGTTGCACAAATGTGGTGTCTGAAGATGTTGTCAAGAAGTTGGGTCTAAAAATTGAGCCACATCCTAGTAAGTTGCTTGGGTCAACAACGCAAGCCTGAAGGTCAATGAGAGATGCTTGCTACTCAATTGGAGGGTTCGTGGACAAAGTTTAGTGTCACATTCTTCTCCTAAAAGTGTGTCATATTCTTCTAGATAGACCATGATTATTTGACAAGATGGCACAATACTATGGCTACAAGAACACATATACTTTCAAGCACCACAATATAGAGATGAAGATGGTTCCTAGTAAAAAAGTGACTCCATTGAAACAAAAGAAGATTGCCGGGTCTTTTCACCACCCCTAAACTCAACGGAGTTGAGTTTTTCTAAGAGAGGGGGGGGGGGAATTGATGCAACATCTTTTGTTTAGATGGATCATAAGTACCCCTTGTGGAAGCCCAAGACCAAGACCAAGAGGACTTAGCACTTCTAGCTGTGGGAGGGAGTACAAATTTGTAAGTGTCTTATCAATATAATTAGGCCAATAGTGCAAAGACTTTCTATTTTATTTTAGTTGAGGATATGAGTATGTAATAAAGCTGAAAAGCCAAGGGCAAGTGGGGAAAACCAGCCTAGCCAACAGCCCATATATTTTTGTCCTCTAGTGGCCACCAAAGTCAACAAGAGGGGGCCATTAAAAGGCTGCTCTACAGCCATGCTTTCCTCATATTTTGGGTAGTTTTAATTATAGGAAACTTTATGGTTTTAGGAAGTACTTGGGTAGCAAGTTTTAGAGTTTTATTAGTTTCTAAATTAAGAAACTTTATTATGTAGAGGTTGTAAAGCCTATATAGAGGCCCCTTCCCCCATGAAATAAGATCATTGACGACTTATTACAGTTTTTGTTTGAATTGGTGTTCCAATTTGTGGCCATGGGCCTACACTCTCCTTCTCCCTATCTCTTGTTCTCTCTCCATTTCCCTACCCCACAATTCCTTCCTCTTTCCCTTTCTTTATCTCAACCGCACGACTACCTCAATCTCTCTTCTTCTTCCATCCTCCTCATTCTACTTTGTCTTCCTTGTTCTTGTAAAAAGTTCTTTCCTCCTTATCCCTTTTCTATTGTGCATTCAAGTGTCGGAAGGCTGAATTTATGTAAAAAATTCTAATCACATGTTTAGAACTCTATACCTCATACTATAGTCAAATCACAAGCTCCAAGTTCAGGTATAGTGTTCTAATTTGATCAGGTAATCTTGCCCTTTCTATTCCTTTATTGAATTTTAAACTCCATTGTTATTTCTTGTTTGAATTCTCTGCTTTTGTGGTTTAATTTTAGTGTCAATTATCACTT
Organism: Platanus orientalis; assembly: GCA_025762735.1. NCBI lineage: Eukaryota > Viridiplantae > Streptophyta > Magnoliopsida > Proteales > Platanaceae > Platanus > Platanus orientalis. The sequence continues at coordinate 28,311 of JAOXJP010063414.1, read as the reverse complement.
TTTGGATCAAATTTTTCTTGGGTTACTAAACCTGAAAATCACACTCCTTTATATTCCTCTTTTCCTTTCTTTTCTTTTAGGGTTTTGTTCCCTAGTAGGTCACCTACAAAAGCCCTAGGTTTTCCCTTAGATTCCCTACCTTCTTCCTTTTGAAAACCACAAGATTCCCTGCTGCTGATTTCACCATCACCATTAAAGCATTGATAAGTTTGTTTTTTGAAATTCGAGTGTTTGACCTAGCAAAATTTGTTCAAATTTGAACCCAAGAGCCTTTACCTAAGTCAGATTTGATCTGGAAAGGTTCATATTTTTTATGACACATGGCGGGGGTATTTTGGTAATTTTACCAAATCAGCCCAAAAATTACGAATTTTCCCTTGGTCTGAAATTTCATTATTTTAATTTTGAGTTTTTTTTTTTTCTTCTGCAAAGTGAACTTGTTTTCACTCTTGTTCCACATCAATTCACCACCTGCCTTTTTGGATCTTTTGCTGGCACTTCCTTTTCTTTAGACATGAAGCTTTTACTGCATGTCTACCTCGCATCTTGGGGGCAGCCATTTCATTGTTGCATGGATAGAGTGGAATGATCCAAGCTTCTTGATCCAGCAAGGGTCCTGAGGATATTTCTGCCGAGGTTCTTATTCTGGGTGGTTGTGCTGAAGAGGATGAATGGATGTCAAGTCTTAAGCCAAAGCCTTCTTAACAGGTCAGGCTTGTCTTCCAGATGCTTTAGATCCTAATCTACATTATCCCCAATTGCTGGTTATTATTGAGCATATTTTGGTTCTTTGATCTGATTTTGGTGAGATTTCTTCAGATTGATGACCAACTTCAAGTCTCAGTGGTGGGTATGAAATAAAAGGATTTTTTTTGGATAGGATAGGGAAGGGTAGGTGTTGGAAAGTTATTGTAAAAGGAAAGGGCATAGTTGTCAATTCAACATTAGCATAATCTTATCACTCTCCTTGCGGGTATCTGAGTTTTGAAGACTCAAAATCCTAGATGGAATTTAGAACTTAATGAAAGCTACATATGTCCATTTTTCTTTTCTTATATTTTTTAATTTTTTATATGAATTGACTTTTGTGCATCAATATTGGCTTTCTAATTTCTTTCACTTTTATGTCAAGTAATTTATCATTTAATATATTTAGTTGATGATATATTGTTGATAAAAGTTAATGTCTTACTCTTTGGCGGTTGCAGGTAGTTGTCACTTTACTGGCTCTTTCCATAGATGGCTCTAAGATGAGTACCATTGAAGTTAAGCTTCCTGAAGAGGGAATTGGTGGTCTTGTTTGTCTCAAATTTTGGGCATCTGGGTCACGGAGAGAGTTCACCTTGTCTACTGTCATTTATGAGCCTCACAGGTTCGATCCCAACTTAATCGCCAAAAAGAGAGGGAACAAATTCTTATGGTGTTGGTTAATTTCTAGTTAGGTACTGCATGTTCAAGGCATGTGTATGGTCAATTTATCTAGGCAAGTTTCAAATTTATCGTGTTGCTTGCTCTGAAGAACATGGAAAGGATATGTTGATGCTTATTAGAATATGAAGGCCAGGATAACATGTGTTCTTTAAAAGAAAGTAAAGAATAAATTCTTGAGCCTTATTGTTGTCCAAAATTTTTAAACTGTTTTAATTACCATTTACATGTTGATAAGAGCAAAACAAAGGAATTGTGAAAGTCATATGAATTACCATCGATTATAGTTACTTTTTTTTTATAGACTGATAAAAATTATTAAGTGCCCCACACAAGAGAGCAAGATTCAAGATGTGTATATTATGTGGGTTATTTAGTGTTTTTTAGGGGTTGGTTAATTTAAATGTAACAAGGCCAATAGTGCCATGGGTAGTTTAGTTTTTTTGGTTTTTTTATTGTGAGTTCTAATCCTGTCACATACATTTAGCCGAAATTTTCTAAGATCCAAACTTGCCCTTTTGGCTTGATTTTGGTGTCATTATAGAGGTTATTCAGTTACCTTTCTAATGAGACCAAGATTTTGCAAATCCGATGTGATTTGCAAAAGTTATGACCAAAATACTAATAGGATATCAGTAAGTGACAAAAATAGAGTTAGAAAGTCTTAAGAGTCAACATGTGGGTCTTGCTTCCGCCACTTTACTGGGTTTGTTTGAGAATCTTGGTTGTCATTCTACATCAAATTTGGTATCATCTTTATTGTGTTGCATCAGAAACTGAAAAGGGCAGCACGAGAAGTGCAACCCGAAAGCGTAGAACAACAGCTAGCGGAATACCAAAGCATCCCACTCAAAAATCCAATCAAGGAATTTTACATTGATAAACTCCGGCAAATGAGAGACCCAATAAAACAAAAGGGAAAAGGCAATATCTGCAGCTTGCAAGAATCCGCAGTGACACCATCAAATATCTGACCATTGCACTGTCTCTAGATGGCCCAACAAATAATCACAGGAATCACAAACCATGGGTTTCTATGGATCTCTGCTAAGTCAGCTACCTTTTCGCTGTTCCATAGGTTGAGAAGACCATCCATGGAGTACAGCATCATCCAAGGCATTCAAAATCTAGCAAGAAAAAACCCAAAGAGAAGCTGAGACCCGGCAGTGGATAAATAGGTGGCTCACTGACTCTCTATCCTCAAGGCACATGCAGCAGCATCTGTTAACCAATTTTAACCTGTGTGCCATTAGATTGTCCACAATAAGAACCCGGCCCCTGTACATGAGCCACTGAAGGAATTTGGCTTTTGATGGAAGCTTGGGCTTCCAAATGACCCTGAAAGGAATTAAGCTGGCCATGAGGAGTAGCAATTCTTAACAGAAAAGAAATCGCTACTATCAAGTTCCATCTACAGCAATCATCCTCCTCATCGTCAACTTCAGACCTCTCAAGCCTAGCAACAAGAGCACAGATCAAATCCAACTCCCAGTCATGTAACGATCTTTGAAGATGAAGATTCCAAGAAACGCCACTAACAGCTCTGATAATGTGCTAAAAGTAGTCCCCCTTTTTTGGCTCGAAAGGTTAAAAACCATGGGAAAGTTTTCTCTTAAAGGAGAAAAATCGCACCACACATCTTCCCAGAAGAGAACAGAGCTACCTTTGCCAACTTTGATAGAAACATTGCTTTTAAACACATCATAGCCATTTACAATGGCTTTCCACAAACCATACCCATGACTCTCTGAAGGCATTAGACTTATCCACCCTGTACCTTGATTACTGTATTTTGCAGCAATCAATCTCCTCCAAATGGCCTCTTTTTCTAGACTATATCTCTCAAGCCATAAACTTAAACCGGTTCATCAGATTTAGAGATTGAACACCAAGCCCGCCATTGACCATAGGTTCACAAACAACCTTCAACCCAATAAGGTGAATCTTGGTGTCATTCTCAATTGAACCCCACAGAAAGTGCCTGATTGCTTTTTCCAAATTCTGCAAAACAATCTTAGGTGCCGCCTGCAAACATAGAATAAAGCAGAAGATTAGAAAGCACACTACTTAGAAGAGTGAGCTTACCCCCTTTGGACAGGTACATGGATGTCCATGATGCAAGGTAACGCTCAACACGCTCTATAATAGGATTCCAAGTAGACCTAGCTTTGTATTTGGTACCCAAAGGCAACCCCAAGTACGTTGTCGGAAGGACCTTGGTGGGACAGCGAAACACCTCAACCATCTACTCAAGATTTGGGATAGAGCCAACCCCAATCATTTTACTTCTGCTAAGATCAGCTTTCAAATCTGACACTGATTCAAACATGAGTAGCAAATGCCTGAGATTTTGAACTTGTTTCAAATCAGCTTTCAGAAACACTAGTCATCCACAAATTGCAATAAAGGAACTGATGGAGCATCCGACCCAACCTAACAACCCTCAATCAAACTGCATGCCTTGGCTCCAGCAACCAGTAGACAAAACATCTCCATAACCAAATTGAACAACAACATAGAGAGAGGGTCACCTTGCCGTAGCCCTCTACTCTCTTGAAAGAAACCTTCAGAACACTTGTTTGCAAGAACAGAAGACACTGATGATATACCTACCCTTATCCACTTGCGCCATCTTCTCCCAAAACCCATCTTGGTTTGGATATCATCCAAAAAATTATCAGTTGAAATGGTCATAAGCTTTATCCATGTCAACTTTGCACATCAGGCCATCTTTCCGATCTTTACACCAAGCATTAATGCACTCATTTGTGATTAAGGAGCAATCCAAGATTTACCTCCCTTTAATGAATGCGTTCTAAGAAGGGTATATGACCCGGTCTAACACCTCCACCAGCCTTCTAGCCAAAATTTTAGCTAGCAGTTTGCAGAAACTGTTCAACAAAATGCTAGGATGGAAATCCTTCATCTTGGCAGCAACCATCTTTTTCGGAATAAGGGCAATAAAGGATGCATTGAGACTTCTCCATAAAGAGGCCTTTTGATGGAAAGCATCTAGCGCATTCATAACATCCCCTCCAATTACCTGTCAAAATTCCTTGTAAAACTTCGTGGGATCTCCATTCGGCCCAGGAGCTTTATCCTCACATAAGCTCTTAAGGGCCTTAAATGTTTCAGCCTCCGAGAAGGGCCTCTCCAGCCACGTCTTCTGATCTTCCGAGATTGAGTTGAAGTCAATGCTTTCCAGCTTGGGTCTTTTTCCAAAAGGCTCATGGAAAAGATTAGAGAAGAAACTGGAGATATGATCAACAATACGGGGGCTTGTCATGACTCATAGACCCATTCCCCATTTATTTAAAGAGAATTGATTTCATTCACGTTCTCCCTAGCATTAGCAATCTTATGGAAAAAACTTGGGAGTTGCAGTCCCCTTCTTTAAGTCAAGTAACATGGGATTTTTGCCTCCCAACTAAATTCTTCCTGTCTAACCTATTTAGCATATTCACGTTTCATCTTCTCTCTCAGCTTTTTCTTCAACAAACAACTCACCAGACTGTTCCTTACTGTCCACAGTGATGCGGAAAAACATTAAGAGGCTGTGTAATATGTTCCCTCCTAAAAGAGAGCAAGATTCAAGCATGACCAATATGTGGGTTGTTTTAGGGTTTTTATGGGCTGGGATATCAATGTAATAAGGCTTTTAAGCCATGGTTAGTTTAGTTTAGTTTAGTTTTTTTTCTTTTTTAATTTTTTTTATGCAAGGGGTATTTTTGTACTAAGACATTTGCCAAGGGTAGATTAGGCATAAAGAAGGGCTGGTGTATTTTGTCCTTTTGTGGGTCAAATAGGTCACATGTGGGCTATTAATGCTGGTCGACAGCTCCTAGTGGGGAGGTTTTTTGGTAGTTTTAGTTTTAGCAAGTTTTAGGTTAGTAATTGTTTTAGTTTGAGAAGAACTTTATAATTTTGGTGCTTTTTTTTTGATTTGGGAGCCTATTTAAGAGGCTTACACGATTTGTACTAGGCAGCCATGGATTGAAGAAAATTTATTTTGAAGTTTGATACTTCTCCTTCTAAGGGTGGTAGGCACTAGAAAACCCTAGGGGTTGCAGCCTTTAGTCCCTTCCTCCCCCTCCCAATCAGTTGGTGCTGTTGGGCTTCTCCTTCCTCCTTTCTTCTCCTTAATACCTTCTTCTCTCATCTATCTCATTATACTTTCCTCTTCTTTTTTTGTCCCTTCTTTCTACATCAGCCTTCACCAGTTGCTGCCATAAAGGACACTCGGCTGGGCTGAAATCATCACCAGGAAAAGACCCAAGGCTGCTTGATTCAAGAACTCTGCGGTATCTATTCACACTCAGCCTAAGGTAACTTCCTGCAGAAATGGCCCCCTCCTAATTTATGGTGTTTTGTTCCTTTCTGACAGGGTTTTCTTCTCCTCTCTGTTGCCCATTCATAACCCTAAACTCCTTTTTAGTCTCCCTCCACTAAGAGACCATAATCTTTTTAGGTTATTCTGCTGGTAGAGCTACTGCAGACTGTTCTTTTGATAATTTTATATACTTTTTCTCTTCAGAATATCATGAAATTTTGCATGAAGATCCATTATATGCTTCTTTAACCACCTGTAAAATTTCAGACTTTTCTGATGCATCTGCAGGCGTATTTTGGTAAATTTACCAATCTACCCAGAAATTCCAAAATCCATAAATCAGCACTTCTCTTCTACTTTTCACCCTCTTTTCCTCCTCTAACCCTTCTGAATTATTTCGGATTGATTCTATCTTTTCCCTAATTTTCTATAAGGTTTGAGGTTATTTGGTTAAGTCTATGTTCTGTTCTTGAAGTTTTGTCCTCACTTCCACAACATATTCTTTGGTCCACAACACCAGGATCAACAGCCCTAGGCTGTCCTACACTAAATCTTGGTATCAGAGTTTTCATCCTGCTCCAATCTGCCTCAATATGCCTAAGGCATTTCAGCTTCATAGCTTCGATCAAGCCACATTTCTCCTTATTCCATTTACGAATAGCACCCTTGAGAGCCTTAAGCTTTTGGCCAAGAATGAAGCTAGGAGAACCATTAAAGTGGAAATCATTCCACCAAGCAGCAACCTTTTCTTTGAATCCCTCCACCTCCAACCACATCAACTCAAAACGAAATGGGGAAAGACCTGTTTTCCTTTCCACATGTTGCAGAAAGATAGGACTATGATCAGACAGAGGCTTTGGGAGATCAAGCTGCTACAAATGAGGGAAATGATCATCCCAATAAACTGAATGTAGAAATCTATCAATCCAGCTCATACTCTGCCTCTCTTGATTATTACACCATGTGAATTCAGCACCAACTAATGGGGGATCAACAAGATCATGAGCCGCAATAATTTGAGAAGTGTCTCATCTAAGAAGAAAGAACATGAGAACCTTTTCTTTCTGACGGAAAGCAGGCAATGTTCCAATCACCATTAAGGCACCATGACTCCAGCTAAGCCCTTTGCACATTCTCCAACTCATTCCAGAGCATAGACCTTTTCAGTGTCATGAGGACCATAAACTCTCGACATAGTGCAGCAAAAAGAATCGGCAAGATTCTTGTACCAGAGAGAGATTGAATACTGGTCGATGTGAGATTCCGAAACTTCAATAACATCTTTATTCCAGGCCATCAGAATCTCATCCGCAGAGTTAATTGCTTCCTTATGGATGAAATCCCAATTTCCCCTACCCCACAGATCCAGCTGCTCTTTCTTATCAAACTTAGACAGCTTGGTTTTCTGCAAAATCAGCATATCAACACCCCAACGACTGCACAAATCCTTCACACAAAACCTCCTGTCATGCTTCCCCACCCCTAACGTTGCAACACAGAATTGTCATCTTCTTGTATAACATTTCAGACGAACACCTCTCATCTCCCTTCTCCACCTTTCTTGGCTGACTCCTGTTCTTACTTTCATTAATAAGAGAACCAATGTAATTTATTGAGGACTTCAGTCTCTTTAGCTCACAGGATCCTTTGCTTTGAGATATTTCTCTCAGTCTACCGTTTCTGTACCTCGGGCCCAAACACCTTCTCTCAATCTCTCAAAACTCCAAAGAGCTCCTCTACCCTACATTCAATACCCTCAAATGAAACCCCATTTTTCGGCTGAGATCTACCACCCTTCATAGGACCCACTCAAAGGACTTTAGAGGAGGTAGCATAAGAAGAGGGCTACCCGTCCACCATACCTTTCTCCATCTCCATAGGCCACTCCTGATTACTGTCATTGACATAATCATCAATAACTTCCCCAAGATCTGAAATGTTGGAAATTCCTTCTGAAGTGCTCTGGCACCCCAAGTTGCAAGACTCCTTTGACAAGATGCTCGGTTGTCACTGGGGGACTTTTGCAAGGACTCTCTTCCATGTTGGTCAGGCTGAACTCAGACATGAAGCTTCAACCATCCGTAGACAAAGGGAGCTCTTGACCTGGAACATCACCCCAAGGGATTTTGAAGAGATTACAGAAGCAGAACAATCACCCCAGCTTTGATAGTCATAATCATCCTCAGAATTAGACTCTTTATACTCAGAAACTGACAAAGCCCGTTTCCCTTAACCGACTGCTGCAATAGGCTTCCAGTTTGAACTTAGCGATTGAAAACCTTCCCTAATGACGATACCATTGCCTCGAGGCACACGGCCATAGGGCTTGTTTTCAAGGATAGACGTCTCCTTTGACTTGTTTCCTCTCTAAAGCTTCACCTTTCTCCGATGCCTTCTGCCACCATAGGAATAAGGACCTTTAGCAGAAGATGGAGCCTCTTTGTTCTTACCAATCGGCGAAGGAGGAAGTTTATTATGAAAAGGGGCTTTTGAAAAATCCCTCCTGGGATTAGGATGGAGATACCAACCACTTTTGGGCCTAGGCCCACTGGAATAAAGGGGCCCATAGTTGCTGTCCCTTGAGCAAGCATTAAGGCTTTCTTTTTTTAGCTAGACCACCTCTTGGTTGGGCCCGTGGCTCGACAACCATGGCCAAGCCACCCAGATCCATTGGACTGGTTCTACCAGCCTGGTCCAGAGGGTCTGCCCTCTTCTTTCATGCCAAATTGCCTTGTTTGGGGGATAAACCCTTTCTACAAGCACCTACAACAGCTTTATTTTGAAATTTTCTGAATCTTTTCCCCTTTTCTATCTATCAACCAATTCCCAACTACTCTATGCTCCATGATCGGCTCTGCTGTTGCCAGAGGTAAGGTGTACAGTGCCAATTACAGTCTCTGTCACGTGGATTGGTCTCCTGTCACCTCTGCCATCCTTGTGCTCACCGTTCCACCTACCTTTGCCGGATCTTCGCCCTCTGCATTTGTTGTGTGGTCTAGACTTATCTTTCCAGACATAACCCTCCATTCTCACCCGTCCGGCATCAACACATAACATGGACCAATTAGCTGAGCTCCATCACCCTGGCAAGACTGGTAAACACCCTTTCCCTCTCCATCCTTCTGCACAGTGACCGGAGAAAGTATACAAGGCAATCGTTCTACCCACAACGATTTGATAAATACTACCATCGTGAATGAAAACTTCAGTGGGAGGGATGCTTTGCCCTTTATCAAAAGTCTCACTTGTTCCGCCAATGAATTCTCTGACTTACCAGCTTTTATGAAACCCCCACATTCATCCCCAATAGCTTTGAAGACCGGAAGACACCAGAGGTGCAGTGTTAGCTTGAACACCTGAATCCACTGCCCTTTCTCTTTGATTCCATAGCCATCACATCCCACCCGGGGATGTGATTTTCAGTAACTATTGTTTTCCATGCATTAAATCAGCTATTAAAGGAAAATTCTAATACAAATGATTGAGATTACAGTATCGTAGTTTTTTGTCATATCAATGACTTGTGGCTGTCTCAAATTACTTGTTAAAGTGTTGCATGGACTCTTTTAATTGCATGATGTATCCATGTTTTGAACGTGTTGGATTTCAACATTCGACGAATGCTTAAGTGATTATAGGTTTCCTTTCTTTTTTGTTGTTGTTTTTGGAATGATTGAATATCTCGCATATGTTTGAACTCCTTTTTCCATATAAACTTTCTAGGTGTTAAGTATATATCAGTATATCACTTAAATTTATTATGCCCTTTTCCATAGGTGTAGGAGACTATGAGTGATAAAATTTACAAGATATCAACTGTTCAACGGTATAAGTTTTTGGATAAGTCCTTGAATCCATGTTTTTCAGCTCGTTGAGTCAGACTCCCTTATTGAATTTTGAGTCTCGTATCCGTGTCCATGCAACACTGCATTTGATTCACTTGGAATGCCAATTCACATGGATAACTGCAATTAAATAATGGAATGCCAATTCACATTGACTAAACAACTTATATTTCTCTAGTTTAGTTTAGTCACCCTTCTTATGGTGTTGGATGTGTTTGAGAAAATACACACTTGCACAAAAAAACTTTATGGAAATCACCACATTGAAGAGACAAAAGGTTTGCATGAAAGTCTTGCCTGATTGAGTTGGTAGTAAGTAAATTAAACTTCATCTAAGCAAAATACATTCTATCTATGAAAGAAGCATTAATGCATTGGGAGTGGCCCTAGTAGGAAGAAGCGAGAGTTAATAACAAGGGCTCTAGGAAATGCATATCCATTGACAAGAGCGAAGCAGAACTGCAGTAAAAATCAGCTTAGTGCATGTCTAAGTGGAATGGATCAGGGTGACCTTGGCAAGGTTTAAATATATGAGCATAAGAGGAGAAAGTTCAGGGAATTTCTGACAAGTTGACTTTTTTTTTTTTTTTAAAGATCTTTTTGTTTTTCTATCTAAAGTAGAGACATTAAGGTTTTTAAGGGAGGGGTAAAAGCTAGGAATCTTTGCATCTAACTATTGGACCATTTGAACCCAAGAGCGGCATGTGATGGGTTCTCCAAGCTTGGAAAGGAAGATGGGTAAGAGTGTTTGGCATTTTCTGGCACACCTATGGCGTGTTACCCACCATTCATAGCTATAGTGGAGGAGTGCAAAGGATTTGTAAGGGCAGAGAGTGCCAACGACTTCTCCACTAAGTGGGCTCAGATAATGGTAAAGTAGAATGAGAGTGTTCCGATGGTGCTATCCATTTCCAATGGAGAATTTTCTTTCTAAGTAGATTTGTGTTTGGAGAAGTTGCAAGAGATGAGAAAGTATTAAATTGGTAGTCTTTATTTTTGAATGATGCATGTGGGAGATCATGGATGCCTTTGGAGCTTCGACATCAGGTGCACTTAGGAGAACAGATGAAACATCCGGAGAAGAAGATGTGCTGAAGAAGGAATTCATTAGATTTCATAGCGGCTTGAGGCAATGTGGCAAGAGGAGCAAGGGATAATAAATGCAAAGTGACTGATTGTTGTCAGGTTACCTCTTGTAATAGTAATGTAGGGGCATTTTCACACCGGTCTCGAGTGGGGCAGCTTGTGGGAGACAGTGTAACACTCGGGGTGGGGCGACCCATGGGAGACAGGTGACTTGTGTGAGACAAGACCCATGAGAGGTGGGCCCATGAAGGAGAGTTCGACTGAGGGTAGGCCAAGCCTAGGCTATATGATAAAGGGATTGATTTACCTCTCTCTATCAATTCAAGTTTTTAGAGCAAGTGGTTAGTCAACCTGCATCAAAGTGGTATCAAAGTAGGCGGTCTTGTGTTCGAAACTCGTCACCGGAGGTGATTAATGCAGGGACATTTTTACACTGGGCTCAAGTGGGGGCCAGCTTATGGGAGACAGGGGCACACTCGGGGTGGGGCGACTTGTGGGAGACGGGTGACTGGTGTGAGACGGGACCCATGGGAGGTGGGGCTCACGGAGGAGGGTTCGACCGAGGGCCTGACCTAGCCTGGGCTATATGATAAAGGGATTGATTCGTCTCCTTATATCAGTTCGAGCTTTTAGAGCAAGTGGTTAGTCGTCTTGCATCAAATAGCGGGAGAAGGGAGAAATGGTTGATGTAGATGATTAAAGACCACAACCGCTACTTGAGGTGAAAGGACTTTTGGATATTTTAGTTCAAATCTTTAACTCAAAAGTCGGGTCAGAAATGCACCAACTGGACCAGTCGAAACAGTGGTTCATACAACTTCAATTGACAAGACAAAGTGGGAAAGATCAGTTTAAAAATATGGTGTAGGGTGGGGCTCACTGTCCGAACTGTTTGGGTCATTTCGAATGGTATAATTCTTGGAGCATAGTAATTTTTCAAATTGGACAGTCCAGAAAATATTGAAGATGAAAAAAGATGCAGATGGGATAAGCATCAAAGGGTACAAGCCATGTGGGGAGCTAACACTCTCTCAGAGGCCTGAACAACAAGGAAAGACTAAACAGCAAATGGAGGTTCTGACAGATGATTTGTATGATAAGAGCTTCTCCAATAAGGTTGTTGCTTTTAGTAACCCATTCTATAAAGGGAACTCTGTCATATCCCCGGTTTTCATTCCGGTTTACCAGAACTCTTTAACAGTAAGAAATTTATTCTCACAGTAATGAAATTTAATGCTGGAAGCTGGGAGTGATGATGTCAAGGAAGATAATGACGGGGAACTTTTGTTATCTTAGAAAAAAATGAAATAAAATAAAGGAATTGCATTCATTGTATAAGCTCTCTCATATATTGCTACATTTTTAGGTGATATGTGCAACTTGGAGCACATTGTAATCTTATTTACTGGGCATACTGGAGGCGACATTTACCATTGGCCAGTCCTTAACATTGCTTCATCAATATGAATAAGAAAATCTTAATGCATGGCATTGTAAGAAACAAGCAAGGCTCAACCATAATTATACATTTGTGAGTTATAGTTGCAAATTGGGGGTGAAACTGTTGTAGTTGTAGTTGGTTTTATTTACCAAGAAAGACCTAGGACTATTCTGACACCATAAGAGTTATTTTTTGTTGAAAGAATCTTTTTTTTTCCTTTTGTTTGTATTTGCTGAAGCTGATCAATTGAGCCATATGCATTTAAAATTTATTAGATTTTAGTACAGTTGAATGTTTTCTTACTAGTTTCTAAAATATGTCCTATTTTGTCAACTACTAGTGATGCTGGAATTTCTGCTATTGCATTCCATCCTACCGGTCGTATGGCTGTGACCTCTTCTTATGGTGGTGATTTCAAGGTAATCTTAATTCACTTGTACCTTTAACTTTGGGTATTCTATTTGCTCTAATATTTCACAATTTGCTTTTGTTTCCTAGATTTGGGTCTGCAACTATGATACTCAGCAAATGGATCAAATGCTTCAGCAATCTGGTTGGAGATGCCATTCTGTTGGTTCATATAAGTATGTTCCAGCTTTGCTTTATAAGGTTTCATTAGAGGGTTATGCCATTTGATTCCTTACTGGGAAAATAAATGTGAGATATACAGTAAAAAAGAAATTAGAAAAGAGGAAAGAAGTTTTAAGGATAGAATATCGTATTTTGAATAAATGTAAGACACTATCAGGTTCTGTGAAAATGTTACAGCAGTGCATGTGACATACATAGTAGGTTGAAGAGACCTCTAACCAAAATGGAAAAGTCAACCCAGTTGTATATCTATCCTACTTTTATTTTCTTGCTCTTTTTCTTTTGATCTTAGCTCAATCTTCTCTATTTCTAGGTCTTGTTTTCTTCTAGGGTGAGGCTTATATTTTGCTTCTTTGGTGTCTGGGCCACTTTGCTTAACCTTTACATTTTTTTAACATTTCATAGCATGAACTTAAACGAGGTCAATTTGTAAAATGGTGAAGTGATGTTGAATTACAAAGCAATGCAATATGTGGGGTTAATGTCTACTCTTCAGCATACATCTGATAATCATCTGATTGAAGCATGGTGTCTTTTGCAGGAAAAAACCCATGACTGCTGCTACATTTTCTGCTGATGGTTCTGTTCTTGCTGTTGCTGCAGAAACTGTTGTTACATTGTGGGACCCGGATAGAAATGTCCTTGTTGCAGTAATTGGAGAGACCCTCATGGTGATCCTCTTAATATTTTGATCATTATCGGTGTGCCTGTGCATAGCTTTAGTTATGCTGTATGACAGATATATGGTGGTGCTAGGTACAATATACTGTACATGGGACCTAACTCTTAAATCTGGCCCTTTCAGTCTATACACCTCCTCATGGATGAACATAGCCTGAAATTTTGTTGACTGAGTAATTACAACTGTCCAAGAAAGAGCTAAAACATGGAAGGCTAGGAAAGATATGGGGAATTGTTTGGAAAGGAACAGCAGATGGTTAAGATCAAATTGGGCTATGGCCCATCCAGTAATCAAAACTCTAAATACCTACACAAAGCACTTTACCAGAGAAGGGGACTTGAATCATCTCCAGTCTGAATGGACAGATATTATGCCATTACCAATCAGTGTGTTGCACCTGGCCTGACAATGGACATTTGGGTCAATACACATGGGTCAAAGGACGGTATCACAGTTGATACATACCTGTGTATTTATTAATGCACCCTTTGTCAAACATTGTGTCCCATCCTGAGCAGAGACTGGTTTGGTATCTGTCCATTCAGACGGGAGATGATGTCATCCCCAGAGAAGGGCAGTGGAGTGGTGGCAGCTAGTGCCCAGATTAGGGTCTAGCAGGAACACACTAAAACCAAAGTGTGACTTGTAAACATGTGCAGGTATAGCACTGCAGGGTCAATCAAGAGAATGGAGAAAAAATATCAAATTGGTATACCCACTCCGACAGACCTGTCCAACGTGTATTTACCAGACACCCTTCTGATGCTCTTTTCCATCTCATGATTGGCCCTGCTGTGACAATCCCTACACATGTGCCATACGGGATCCACCCTCGAACAAGGCCAATTGTTCTTTGTGTGTTTTGTTTTCATGGTTGTCTGCAGTCATGTGTGCTCCTATTCTCTTAGGTTTCTTCTGGAAATCATTTTGCACTCTATATGATTTTATCCTTTCTATTAACTTGTTATTATTCTATTTAATTTGATTTAATAATATAAGTAAATTTTAGTCATTGAGGCATTGCCTGGATGCTTTGACTATACTGATATGGCTGGGATTTGGTGTGACCCCTCAAAAATGCCTAAAATCCTCCCTGCATCGGGGGCGGACCCATCAGTGCCGGAAAAGTGATTTACACTTTGGGGGGTGATTATCACTTTTCTGCACTGATGTGTCCACTCCTGATGCAGGGTGGACCTTAGGCGTTCCTTAAGGGGTCGTACCAAATCCTCAGGGATACTGATACCATTCAAGAGGGTGCCTACTGAGTTAATGTTTTGGGTTAGTCATATTTTTTAGATCAGTGATTAGTAGAATTGGGGGAAAGGTCAATGCACAATTTTTTTTAATTTTTGAAGTACCATTAGTAGCTAGGTGATTAGTTGGTATGGCGTGTTCTGCAACATGATATCTAGCACATGAACATCTATGATGCAGGCATCACCACATTTTTTCTCATTTTTTGTGCAATGGTACTAATGCATTCTTTTTTTTTTTTTTTTCAGCCCATGGTTTCACTATCGTTTGTTGGGAAGTCAGAGTATCTAGTGTCAGTATCCCGAGGTTCAAAGCCGCAATTATCTGTTTGGAGTTTGTCAAAGCTATCCATATCTTGGTCGTATAAGCTTCATGCAGAAGGTGTGCATATTCCCTTTTCCTTATTTTAGTGGATGAATCAGGTATGAGTCTTGTAACATACAGTACATGATATAGCCAGGGTCTAGCCATCTAGTAGGGTATGTGGGAAATCAACTCTTGTTCAGGCTGATGGGTTAACTCATGGATGAGATATGCTCCCAAATTCCTTTGGAAATCAATGGTGCTATCTAGATCTTGAACCATTGACAGTCCAAAATCAAAGTGTAAATCGAATGACTATGATCATTATATAGGCCACTTATTAGACCATCTAGATTTGTTCTTGTTTGGTGTTCACTTGTTGTCTTTATTATTTACAAACGGTGCAAGGCTCTAGCTAGCTTTATCCATTGTTTTTCTTTATAGAAAGCTATTATACTTATTACTTCATTTTGGAATATGCAACTGATTTTTTATTAAGAAGGAAACAGGGTGCAAAGAAATAGGGAATATGGTTTTCTAAGTAGAGTGGGTGTCTATCTGTAACGTGTCTTGTGAACAAATGGTAACTAAAAGACAGAAGACAACATGGCCGTCGAAGCAACAGTCATGAACTTTAATGATTTGGGAGTTTCATATGTCCTCATCCATCACTTATTTATGGTCAAATTTCCTTTTCCATATTGAAACGTGTCATGAGCTTATTTTTGTCTGTTAGAAACTTTAATTCAGTGGCATCCAATGAGACTTTGATCTAGTGATAGTGGAACTGTGATGCAGGACTAAAAAGATTGGACAGATTTGAGGTGGAATATGTAGAGAACATCAAAGAAAACTAAAACTAAAAGATAGAGAAGATAGGAATTACCTAGGCCTCCACCTAGCTTGCACAAATCCCATGGGGGAAACCACTCCTGGTTTTGGGTCTACCATACACTCATGCTAAAACTCAGCATCGAGAAGAGGGAAAACCAGAAATTTTGTATTCCAAAATCAAGCATCAATCCATCTAAACGTGCAGAGAGGTTTTTAAATGCCTCCCCCACCCAGAAATTACAAATGAAGTCATGAGACATAAGAAATAAGTAAAAGTCCTATCTAAAAGAAAATTAGCAACTAACCCCCCCCCTCTCCCCCCTTACATAATGTGTATAGTAATAAAACCAAAAACTAACTAAGAAGCAAGAAAATGGAAATGAAGTGGCTCTCCATTGGTTGCCACATGTCCAAAGAAGTGGAATCCGCTACTCAAACCATAACATAGGGCTCCTCCTCCTCCTCCTCCTCTACACCTAGAAGGTGCCTCCTTGCGGCATGATGTCTACATCAAACTGTAGATATCCAAACTCTCAAAAGGGATCTAATTTCCACCTAAATTGAGCCCTTTTTGCCATCTGGCCCATAAAATGCATTAAGGATTTTTTTTTGGGTTGATGAGAAATTTTTTTTTATTAATAAAGCAAAGAGAAGAACAAAGAGAGAGGGGATGAGAAATCCCCGACAAAGTACAGAAAAGAGGGCAGGATCCCCCATAAGCCAGGGCCAACCAGGGCCTCACACTCCTAACCAACCCCAACAATTCTATCCCAATGTCTCCTTTCTTTGGAGAACGCCACACTGGGATTTCAGAAAGAAGAGTTTGATTTGTTCCACCCTATGTACCATCTAAATCCCAAATGGCCTGCTTCAGACTTCTGGCCAAATGTAATCCCCATCAAATTTCTTCAGAAATTGGAAATGCATCTCATCCAGAATGCCATGTGATCTTAAATCTCCTATTGACCACCCAATTACAATTGTTAATTAATCAGCACCACAGATTTAGTTTCCCAAGATTTTTCATTGTTAATGTTATTTTTGAGAGGTAAAGCAGATTTTATTCAAAAAAAACTAAAGGAGAAAATACATTCACCTGTATGGTGAATAGGAAACAAGAACAAAACAAGACATCAAGAGAAACAAAATTACAAAGTAAATTATACACTTCCACTTCATAATGGAAACCATTTTTATTCATCAAAATCATTGGAGATAGAAACCCAATCCATAATGATCTTGTAGACACTAGCATTAAGATGTTCTTTGGAGGAATACTTGTTTATCGTTAAAATTATTGATTTTGGACTATTGTCAAGCTACATTTGTCTCTTGTTATGTTTATATTGTTTTATACCTGCCTACCATACCATTTACTAATGGTATAAGATTCTCATTAGGGATGCAAATGGACCCGATTTTTTTATCTGGTGCTGATCTGATTTTGGTCCACTTAAGGTGAATATGGATTGAAGCGGATTCGCTCTGATTAAATATCCAGAGCTGATACACATTGATCTGCTCTGGCTAATTATCTTAATCCATTTAAGTTAATATACCTGCATATAAATGTATACCTAATCGATGGTTATATGTTATTAGATATAATTTAGGGGATGTTTGCTGCTTACTGCTCACAGAATCATCCAACCTATACAATAGTCCGGGTGTCCATTTATCTTTCTGATCTCCTTTCCTTTTAGGAACATTCCCTGCCTTTGAGCTCCAACTCTAAACCTTTGTTGGGTGGGTGCTGATGAGCCTTTTATTTATTTATTTATATCTAAAAAAAGGAGCCTTGACTAGGCATCAGGGCTAGAAAACAATTAGGAAACCCTGACGGAAGAGGCAGCGATGCAAGCATGATGTTGTAATATTTGAGAAGTTCTGTGTAATCAGATGTCTGGATCCATATCCAATATCCGGATAAATAACAAATACGAATATGGCTCCTATTCTAAAATATTTGCCGTATATTTAAATGGATACGGATGTCTGACTAATCTTAACTATTCGGTCCATTGACAACCCTAATCCTCATAGGAACTTGTCTCTTGTTTTTGGACTAATCAATTTCCAAGAAAAATTTAAAATTTGTAGTTTCTGTACCCTCACAGGGACTTGTTCCTTTCTTTTTATAGAAATGGTTTGAAATAATTTACAAGTTTCATGTAATAATGAAGCTCAGCATCAATCACTTGAGGACAATTATCATATAGTTGCTGTTATTGCTTAACATCTGTGAGGTTTTCCATTGTTTTGACCAAGAGTTACTGATTTAAGACTACTCACTCTACACTTGAATGCATGCATGAATATAATTGCGCATTTAACCTCTGATGCATGGGTCCATCAACATGCTTAGCTTACCTGTATCAACATTTTTTGGGTATTATGCTTTTTCTTATTTCGACTGTCAGTGATCATGGTTAATTGTAATATGTCACAAAACATTGAATGTGACCATTTATTATTAAGGTAGCTTGTGGACCTTATGTATTTTACGATCCATAAAGATTGATGTTTGTACCTGCTAAGCATATAATGAGGTGCTAGCATGTGTTTAAGTATGATTTATTTCTGGCTTTGGCATTGGGTTGTCATAATCCAAATTGTTACTGTCTTAAAGATTTCTACATCTATGCTATGGCATCAGTACATTGACTAGCGCACTGTTCTTTCAGGCATATGACTCTGATCTTGTTGTGCATGTGCAGCTGTAGCCTGTTCAGTGGACGCTTCTTCATTTGCTGTTCTTGGCCTTCTTCCCAAATCATCTAAACAGATGGTATCTGATGAGATTGGACTGCCAGGCAGAGATGGGGTAATCTTACTTTTCAACGTGGGAGATCCAGTACCACTAGCCACTTGGTCTGTAAAGAAGGTATTGTTTGTTTCAGTTTCCATCATCCATCTAATCAGTGGACATCTGATTGATCTGGTCCATCCAATAGAAGTGCTACCTCTTTGGATGGCCACAACTCAAAAATTAGAATGTCCAAATGAGCCCAACCATCCAACAATTAGCATCTTTTCAATTGCAAATCACAGTATGTACAGCGGTTTTTTGATTGTTTGAAAAGATTTCATGTTATCTGATGGGGTTGGGATCATAGCAGCATTCCTTTGTGGTTAACCTGTTTCAAAGTCTTAAGCCAAAACTGAGACTGAATGGGGGACCTTGGGTGTTGACCATCTGATCTAGAGCTAAATGTGTCTGGATTGGGCAAGTATATGCTTTCTTGCTGGTCTGTTTTCTGGTGTTGCCAAGGAATTAGCCTACCAGTTCTGTTATTTGGATTGATGTGTTATCTGGATTGAAGAGTCTTGACTATATGTACAAGTGGAGCAGGTTCATCATTCTCAATGCCCAATGGGCATCATATCTATGTCAAGTATTTTTCTAAGGAAATTTTGAAGGAGTCCTTATAATTTTCCATTTTTTCTTTTTCCATGTTCCAGGCAAAGGGAGGGGGGCTTGCCTTCATTCAGGCAGATCCATCTTACATTGATGAGGAAATTTCCAAAGAGAAAGCACCTCAAATGATGCTTGCCTATATAAATGGTGATCATGAGTATGTCATCTTTGATCCATATAACAGAGAGGACCATAAGTTTTGCATAAATCGTCGGGAGAATCTTGTTTCCCATGAAGAAACAGGTGGGGCCTATAAACTTCTGTCAACTAAACAGTACTCAGTACTGTGGAGGAATTCCATATAATTGTGATCTTTGGAACTTTCATTTCATCTGTTTTTAATTTCACCTATCAAGGTTTATCCTTGTGGAAAGAAATCTGAGGTCCCTATCACGGGAACAATACAAGAAGTGGGTTTGGTGAGGCAGTTAAAAGTAGGCAAAAATCGACCTCACAGGATTGTTTTAACTATAGGTAAAAAAAGCGCTATGGTCTGGATGACTAGTGAGATTGTCTACCTGAGTCGATTTTTGATCTTTGGTGGTCTTGTTGAAATGCTTGCAATAGTATGGCAGACATCAACTTGAGTATCAAAAGGACATTTATGCCATTTTAAAACCTTTGTTACTATATACAAGATGGGAAAATGGATCATTGCTGTAAGTAGTTCCATACAAGCTCCGTTAAGATAATACTGTAGTGCTGTTGTCATTTTCTGGTGTTGGAAATATGAAGTTGTCTCAAACAGGTAGTTTATTGGGATAGTCTGTATTCTTGAAACCTTTCCTTGTGTAGTTCGCTAATTTTATCTTCTGACAGGACATTTTGGGTACACGTCTATTTATGGGGAGCTCCAAGAATTTGACATCAAGAAAGATCAGCTTCTGCAGGTTTCCTTTGTACCATCAGAAAAACCTTGGGAGACTATATTCAGTGGATCATCACATGTTCTTCCACCACTAACCAAATTATGTTCAACATTCTTGGAATCCTTGCTAGAGAAGAGACCAGCCATTCAAGAGTAATTCCTTCAAGGAGTGAAGAAACTCGAAAAAGGATTAATTTCTGTATGTTGTGGGGAGTTCTTCCTGCTGACCCACTTATGTCATGTTGCATCAGAAGCAAAGCACTTGTTAAAGATGGACAGAGAGGCGGTTGGGCCGATGATGTGGAAGGGCATCTATGCATGACTTGACGATATGTCAGGTGAGCTGTTGTAATGACGTTTAACTCAGATGGAGGGTTGTGTGGTGGGTGGCTTTTATATCATGAAGAACAAACACTGATCTGGAAGGTTAATGGTGAGGCCACACATAGAGACTATAAATTACCAAAGAGAACCAACCCTGTTGGTTCTTACATTTTTGAGTTCTGATATAAATCATGGTTTGTAATTTTATGGGATTTTCGCTTCCCTTTGTATTATTTCATTAGGAAATGTTGCCGTTTATTTTATTAAATAT
Source organism: Platanus orientalis (assembly GCA_025762735.1). Classification (NCBI taxonomy): domain Eukaryota; kingdom Viridiplantae; phylum Streptophyta; class Magnoliopsida; order Proteales; family Platanaceae; genus Platanus; species Platanus orientalis. The sequence continues at coordinate 7,633 of JAOXJP010063414.1, read as the reverse complement.
AAGTTAGCTTTTACCTCCTAGTCTCTCTTGATTCATGAAAACCTAGTAACTTAGATTATTCCATACCTTTCATCAATAATGAGTTTATATTCATTTGTCTTCAATTTTTAATAAGTTTTCTTCTGTACAATGCTTACTCGTCCTCGCCTCTTGATCGGACTGCACACAGAATCAGGGTCAACCCTAGCAAAGCCCTAAAATAGTAAAATAGTCCTAGAACTGCTAGGCACCAAGGGGTGGCTAAGGGATAAGGGCATTATTGCCCATTGCATTTATTTTTCTTATAGATTTGTAAAATTAGTTCTCTACTTTCTTACAGGTCTGCATGACACCAACCAAGGACGTGGGCAAATGCTTTTCCTGCCTCCTCGCCTTGTGAGTTCTTGTGTTTGAGTCCATTCGTGGTCAGAAAAAAATGATTCTCTGATTATCAGACCTAGTAACCATAAAATTGAAAACTGGGGTCGATAGAATTTTAATTTGATAGGCTCAGGTTGCCTTTGAAATTGTCTACAGCTCTAAATAGCTACGGTCCAAATGGTCATGTCAAAGCCACATAAGAAGTTGTGATTTGACACTTTCAAGAGTTGAATATCAATTTTCAGTCAAATTATAACCACTTTTTGTGGCTGTAACATGACCGTTTGGACTGTAGAGAGACTCAGAGATACTAGACGCGAACAAGTCTAGAGATATGAATGGAACCAATCTCCTTTAAACTGTCCAACAATATACAGATTTTCTCATCTGTCTGAAATACCAAAAACCCCTCTTGACCAATAATGTTCATTTCAGAAAGCTCCTATTGCTAATTATTTGTCATTGGCTGTGTGTCAATCATATCACATGATTTAAACGTTTTTATTTAAATTCAAAACTACCCATATAACACATGGGCCTCCAAGATTTGGAGCGTCCCCTTAACAAACACCTAATGGTCAGCTCGCATGCAGGGGCGGACAGATATTGTTGAAAAGTGAAAATCATGCCCTCCCGAAAAGTGTAAATCACTTTTTGACACTGCATGTCCCCACCTCTGCATGCAGGTCGGACCTTAGGCGTTCATTAAGGGGATACATTAAATCCGCGCCACATGAGAGCGTTTTATGATGATGAAATTGCTTTTACCCAAACAAAGACAAAAATACACCAATCCTTAGCTAAACTTTTGTGCATTGCTTTTTCTCCGGTTGACCATCTATCACAACCAACATTTGTTTGATCTGATCCGCGGATTCTGTGCACGCAAAATCCACAGATTCACGCGGTGATGGCATTTAGAGAATAACCCGTCCATTTGCTCACCAACTGTCCAAAAGCTAAATCAAGCCTACTAATGACCGGCTTGAATTTTTATGCCGACCCTATCCTCCTCTAACCTCTGCTGAGGGTCAAACGGACGGAAACATCAGCACTGAAAGTGATTTTCACTTTTTGGGAGCGAGTGTAAATCACTTCTCATGCTGAGGTGGTCGCCCCTTGACCTCGGCGGAGGTTACCATCGGCATAGAAAATCCTCGCCGGCTAATGACACCGATACTTAATGCCCAAAATGAGATATCTCCCAACCTTTCAAGAAACGGTTGGAAGTGCATTGAAATGCAACTTAAGATGCTCACTGAAAAGCACAACGACAGAAATTAGGACTTCAGAGCTGTTTCACTGGATTCCTCTACACAGTCTTATAGATTGAAACCCCTCTCCTATAAACATGGTTGTTGCCACCCGAATGCTATAGAAACAGAGATAAAAGTTGAGTGTTGTTAAAAAGGTCCATTGACATAAGAACCTACATGTGATCACCTCTTCTAGAAGAGAATCTATTTATTAAAAACTAGCAAATTGGGGTTGGGATTAGGTACGGAAATCAGTTTTTCCTGATGTATTAGAATGACATCAGGGGGCTGACACATCAGTGCCCGAAAAGTGACTTACACTTTTTTGGGTTTGCTAATCACTTCTTAGCGCTGATGTGTCCACCCCCTGATGCCATTCTAATACGTCAGGAAAAACAGATTTCCGTACCTAATCTTTTCTGGCAAATTGAGCTATAGAATTAGAACCTGCACCAAGAATATCTTCCGAAGTTGGGGGGTTAAATTTTGGACATCATGACCTCATTAGTACAGCTGAACACCAAAACATGTAAGGTAAAAGAAATAAAAGAGAATTTTGATTTCATGAAAGAGATCATTTGAACCATTTTTCTGTTCTAAAAAAGTTCAAATTACCCAGAGTGTTTTCTAGTATTTTTCCATTAGGATTTGGTGCACCCCCTTAAAGTGCCCTAATGTCCCCCTATATGGGGGGTGACACATCACATCGAGATGTTATTTATACTGTGATTTGGTGTCCCCTCTTAAAGTGCCTTTGCATGTGGGGGAACACGTTACTTCGAAAAGTGATTTATACTTTTCGGGGGATGGTGTAAATCACTTCTTGATGTGAATGTGCCCCTGCATGCAGCAGGGGACACTTTACAATGGGGATCAAATCCTATGGAATTGACCTGATGTGCTCCCATGCAAGCAGGGAGACGTTAGGGCACATCAAATCCTAGCCTATGTGTTTTGGATTTGGTGAGACCACTAAAGTGATCCTAAGGGTGAAATGACATTAGGGGCTGATGCATCAGTGCTGAAAAAGTGATTTACACTTTTTGAGAAATGTTTTTCATTTTTTGGTGCTGATGTGTTGGCCTTAATGTCGTACTCACCTTAGGTGGTCTCACCAAATCCTTGGGGCAGCTTATGGGTCTTGGGTCACTTAAAATTGGCTGGGATTTGGTGCACCCCCTTAAAGAACGTCTAAGGTTTGCCCTGTATCAAAGACGGATATGTCAAGGATGAAAAAGTGATTTACACTTTTTGGAAGGTATTTCCCTTTTGCATTGATGTGTCCATCCTGGCCTTAGGCAACCTTCAAGGGGGGCACACCAAATCTTCAGAGAATTAAAATTCCTTAACAAATGAGCAAAAAAGTTAACATGTTCAAATAATAATATTTATCAAACTGAAAGGATGTTCTGTCCATGATGTACCGTTTGCCCCTAACATGGGTGTGTAGGTGCCACCCAAAAAAGTGTATGGATCCACACTCTTGTGAGGGGGTGAAGGTACATTTTGGACAAGCATCCTTTCTTTGTTAAAGTTGTGCCATTTGACCTATAAAGGTGTGCCATTGATTGACACTTGATGTGTTTTTGAATAAGATGTCTTTTATTAACCACTACCTTTCCAACTGAACACGTGTTTAGATCCTTTTACCCCCCGAAAAAGAACACATGTCTATTTATAATTCACCATATACCCTACAGAGGCATTTTTATCACAAAACATTTGATTCGGTCAAAGAATAGCTAAATGCAAGAAAATCCTCTATGCTGGGAGCAGGGTGTGCCCTCTCACAGTGGATATGGGACCCATAAAAAAGTACATGGACCCACACCACCCTGTGAGAGGGTGCACCCTACTTCCAGTGCAGAGGTTCTGGTCCTTAAATTTACAGGGCGGGTTTAGCCTCAGACCTACCAAGGCCCATGGTCTTCAGTTTCCCAGTTTGACCACCTTCTTTAAAATGACAATTATACCCTTGAGCTAATAAAATTATCCTTTAGGTCATTCTGATCCTATGGCTTGTATGGAAAAGGATTTGCTACAACCAAATTTTTTTATCGCTGTGTCCCCATACCATAGGCTCACACGGTTTTATGAAATGTGATGCCTCTTCCAAATGGGGTTGATATCCTTTGCAACATGAATATTTATGCTTGGTTGAAACCACCATTCATTGGGTACCGTGTGGCATCAGGTACTAACAAAAGCATATGAGCCCCACTTTCCTTGTCAGTACTTGACACTATATGACACCCCATGAATGGTGGCCCTAACCCGGCGCAAATATTTAGCATCGGAGAAGAAGATTAGGTACAAATGAATTTTGTTTGCGAGGGTGCAAACACATTAGTGAAAAGTGATAAGTGCCTTTACACTTTTCGCTGCTGATGTGTCAGCCCCCTTTGCACCTGTTTGTACCAAATTCATTTGTACCTAATCCCAGCCAGCGAGAAAGTGTTCATTTGAAAACTTTTTTATGGTTTTAACCTCTAAACCCCATTTTTATGTCTACTTATTTTTTTCATGTGAAAACTGTTTTTACACTTTTAACCCTACACCTAACCTTCTATATGTGGGGACGCGAAGGGGCAGACAAATGAGTGTAAGAGATCCTTTCCCAGTACCTAACATTCAAGTAAAGGATCCGATCTCTCACCTCTACTTAGACACACGTGTCTGCCAAATGATTCAACACGTTTGAAGCAACTGAGGAAGCTGTACAGCGGTGCAGGAGCTGCAAGTGCCAGAGCTTCAGAAAGACCCAATCCACCCCCCAGAGAAGCCCAGTCGGCACGCATTCTCAAGGACCGGTCAGACAAGAGGCGGTCAAAGCAGTGGAAACGTATCACAGAAGCAAATCTTGGGCACGGAGCCCAATAATAATAATGCATCCGTACATCCGTCTGGCTGGGACATACACATGACAAGTGTCACATGTACAGAGAAGTGGGTCGGACCCACCGATGTAGATTGAATGGACCAGAACTCTCCATGATAGGAAATCCCAACCGTTCATTTTTTTTTCTGCATTAATTTCGATAATTTTTTTATTTATTAATCTTATCATCTGACGGTTAAAAATCATTTTATTACTAATTTTTTTCCTTGAACAATCTCTTATAGGCTCGTTTAGTATACGGTTATTTAACCTTTTCCCACAATTTTGCTTGTATGTTATGCCGTAAAATTTGAAAAAACTGTTAAAAAAAAAGTGTTCAAATAGGGCTTAAGGGTTAAAACTGTAAAACAAAAAAGTGTTCAAATGAACATTTGCGTCCCATCCTATGCGGTAAAATGTGTGAAAACTATTTTTATGGTTTTAACTCTTAACCCTATACACCCCATCCTTTCTTTGTGGGGACACAAGGGGATAGACAATACAGGTCCTTTCCTTTTCTAAACCCATTGAGTTTGAATTCATTGATCGTTTCAACTATAACCTGACCTCTTGGCCTGTACTTTGTTAGAATGAAAGTCTAGGTTTCAGATTGGAGCTTTTTGATTTTGTAGGGGCTTCACAGTTGGAATTGATAACTCCATATTTAGCCAGGGCAAAGGTCACTTAAGTTTCTAGTTCTTTTGAGATTATAGATTTGAACTTAGAGAGAGAGGGGGGGACTCTCATGAGAACTATTAGGCTTTCAACCACACAAGGGCTGATACAATATCCTTCATTTCTTTACTACATTTAAAAAATATATAAAAAATAAAATCCTTCTTCTCTACTTGAACCACCAAATTTTTTGTGGTTCATCCCTATGAATTGTACCACTCCATGCAATACCTTTTTGAGTGCCTGGATTTGGTGTGACCTTTAAGGTCAAACTGACATGGGGCCAACACATCAACATCGAAAAAGAGATTTACATTTTATGCTTTTTCACTTTTCAGTGCTGATGTGTTGGCTCCTGATGTCGGATTGACCTAATGGAGTCATATCAAATCCTTGGGACTTTTTGAGTGTTTGTGGCTCCATCAAAATTAATTTTTAGCCACCCTTGTGGTATTTTCTATCTAGTATTTGATGGTATGTCTAGGACACCATGGGGCTTCACATGGAATAAGGGGTGGGACTTTGAACTTTGGGTGTAGATCTTTCACTTATCTAAACGCATCTAATTTGATTTCATTGGTTGTTCCAACTATAACCTGACCTCTTAGATCTAGAAACCGAACCAATGTTGATAGTTTGGGCTTCTATAGAATCCGTAATACACTTCTTCTTTTATATTCAATTTTTGAGTTTGGAATTAGGATTTTAGAGATTGAGGGGACAATAAGCTAGTTGATATTTTAATTTTCTTTTATCTAACTCAATGTAGACATCTAAAATTTATACAAGTTACAAATAGAGCTTATACCCTTGCAAATGTGTACAAAAGGTGAAAAAGTCACATATGGACCTCACACTCATAAGATAAGCCTAATTGAAAGGACAAGTCCATTGGGTTTGGTTCGAGTTTAAAACAATAACCCATAAAACCATCAAGCCCACACATGTCTCAGTCCATTAGCTGATCCAAAACCCAGCTTGCATGAAATCTACATAAGAGAGATTTGAATAAATTCAAATCTAGATCCTCTTGGGTAAAAAATGAAAGTTATGCCACTCATGAAATACAAATAATTCTATAAATCACACTTCTCTCCAAATAAGGAATGTGTAACTACTCTTTTAGACTAAAGGGGTAAAAACATCCAATCAACACCTAATCAATGGTTTTGGTAAGGTTCTAACCCTAAGTCTATAAATACTCTCCTTCTATATAAAGAATGGATCTTTAACAAAAAAACTTCAAGTAAGAAGCTATAGAGAGAAGAAGACTCTGAAAGCATCTCTAGAGCTCTTCAAAGGCTTGAAGACTCAAGGCATACTATTTAGTTTCTCCATCAACCACAAACTGTTGTTAGAGAGAAGAAGACTTCTTACATTTCATAAACATGCCACAAATTCAGTCCTAAGAGTAAAATTCACGGTGTTTTTCTCCTTTTTGGATAAAACGTGAAACTTCAAAAAGAAACCGATTCATCCACAATCAATCACACCAACACTCAGATTCAAGAAACACGTCATTAGGCCCTTGGATCTCCGTCAGCAAGAATCAGAGGCTTATTCTTTTTATAAAAGAGTGTAAAATTAAAGAATTGTATGTCATTCATATAGCAAAATATTCATTTATTGAATTTATTACATATTTTTTCGTGTTGCGGATTTACACACAAAATTTGTGTCTACACTCAATATTTATTTTTTCTTGTAATAAGGTGACATATATCGCCAAGTAGACCGGATCCTCTCCTACCACTTATGACCTGCTAAGATCCTGTCTAATAGGTGGTAGGACATTATTGGAAGGAAAGAGTGAATTACAATTTTTGAAAAATGCAGTTCACTTTTTCCCACCAATCATCTCCTGTCACCTAGTAGACAAGACCTTAACAGGTCATAAGCCGGCAGGAGAAGATCCTTTGCGATCACTAGGCTAACTGTTTTTTATTTTTTTATTAGGTTTGCATAATTTACATGTACCTACAAATGAAGTTTATTCAAAAAAGAAAACATTGTAATATATATATAAAAGTTAATAAAAGAAATTTTTATAACAATTAATACGAAAGACCCTACATGCCTCCCATAAAGTAGGATTTGTGGAAACATGTCCATTTTGATTACTTTACCTATTTTGTTAAAACGATTTTAAATCAAAATGCTAAATCATCTATTTTATGTGATATTCTAGCCATCTCATCAAACCAAAATTATTCATGTGGCACAACTTCTAAGATTACTATTAATCTAGAATAAAATCATAATACTATTATTTATAATGGTTGAAGAAAATAAAGTCATATTTAAATACACTAAAACTGCGACCGACACATTTTAATCACATCTAGCTCACACCAAACCCATTTGGAGATGTTCCTATGAAACAATTCTAGCACAAATAGTTGTACCATGGAATTTATGGAAAAAAATGAGGTATACACCCATAAACCCCCTAATTCTTACCTTC
>JAOXJP010063403.1:0-15575 GCA_025762735.1 Platanus orientalis | reverse complement strand
GTTAGACAGTGATTATTATATCATCCTGAAGGTCATTAAGGAATATTGTGAAGTGGAATGACATATTTGTGAAATATTTGTAAAGAAGGGCCTCATTGTTATTTTCTTATTTTTGGGAATTCAGTTGCAATATGTAATAAGGATTATTGCAATAAGTGGTGTGTCAGTTTGTAGTTAACAAAAGATAGGGTGTCCTTAATACAGTTTGACTTAATTAAGGGTACTGGGCCCCACAACCTAAGGATAAGAATCTCATAAGGATCCCACACCTCCTAGGGTTACTTTAGCTTCTCAAATACTTTATATAGAGAGGTACCTACATTCAGATAGGATCTTGTAACTTTTCTGGAAGTAGGAGAAGCACAGGAAATTCTATAGTAGGTGTGGATACTTTGGAGACCAGGTCAGATTGGATACTTGTGTCCGGTTAATTCATTTAGGTTCTGTCTGGATGTCCAGATTTGAGTGGATTAGAAAAGGAATCTGAGAATCCAAAAAGTACAAGGGACTAGAAAGGATTAGAAAAGGAATCAAATGCAATACAATAATCCTATTTGGTATTTGATTGCCAAGAAATAAAAACAATTTTTTTGGAATCCACAACAAATCAATAGTCAACATAACAAGGAGGAGTTTCCACTAGATTTGGTCACAAATCTGACCTTCTGAGATGGAAAAGGAAAACAAAAAAATACCAAGAGATGGATTCCATTGGATTTGTATGGAAATCAATAGCTTTCTAATCCAGCCAACCAGATGTGTAGAATCCGTCTAATCAATGGAATCCTCATATGGATTCCACCGGATTTGGCCCAAATCCAGAAGTCCAGACACAGCCTTAGATAATTCTAAACTTCCTTTAAGATTAGATCTCAGATTTTCATATGGTGATCATGGGAAAACATATTTAGATATGTGATTGATCAATGAACTTTACTAATTTTTATGTTCAAGAATGGTAATCTTCCTTTATGGGATACATATTCCTCATATACGTTAGCATCACCTTGTCAAATTTCAGAATTTTATGACGCACAAACAAGGGTATTTTAGTAATTCTGTGTTTCTTCCAATAAATTACAAAATTTTCCTCTTGGGTTTCTTTCTCCTCTTTTCTTTGCATTTTCTTGTTTCAATTCTTCAAATCAAGTTTCTTCTTCTATTTCATTAAATCTTGATTATTTAAATTGTGCTTAAAGTTCAATTATTGATTCTTTAACGTTATTCTTGTTTCCGCTACATATCTTGGGTTTTATTGAGATTCTTAGACATCATTCTACATCAACTTTGGTATCATTTCCATTGTGTTGTATCAATTTTGGTATCAGAGCAAGGTTATTAGTTGGCTCCAATCCAGCCAAGTCTTTGGGATTATTAGTGGGTTGTCTTCAGTTCCTCAGGTATGATTTTGGAAGGCTTTATCATCCAGTGTTGTAGAAAGGACCTTGAAGCTAAAACTGTATGTGAAAGTAAGAGTTGTTGGTTTATTCTTTTCTTAGTTTTAGGACTAAACCCCAAAATCTTGGAAAATGGTCTAAACCCTGAAATTTTGGAAAATGGCCTCCTAAACCTTGAAATTTTTTGAGAGGACCGTAAATTTGAAATTCATGGAATCCTTGAAAATATGAGATGATTCTTCTAGTGAACACTGAGTTTGTTTTCCTTTACGAGCAGACAACCAAGATAGTTATTAGTGGCTGGGTTGATCAAAACCTTATTTTTACATCTTTTGTAGAAGAGTTCTTCAAGATCTGAAAAATCAAAGATATTGTAAATATGTTAAGGACCTTGTAGTTGATATTCAATTCTACCACGGAAGAGACTACTTTGACGGTGTTGAATGTTTAGTGAGCGATTTCCCATTAACTGACACGCCGGTGATTTTAGGCAAGCATTGGATTAAGGAGAGGAAAGTTACTTTTAATAAGGAGACCCAACTGTTGCGACTAAATAACCATGATGTATGGTTTCATCTTTGACTCAAGCCAGTTAGGAATTTATCACTAGTTATAACTGGAAGTGTTCAGGATTTCCCAAATAAGAAGACTGAAAAGAGAATCAACGCAATTAAGGAAGAGCCTAAGAAAGAATTCAGTGCAGCTCACGATCGAAGTTTGTTCAAACCAAAGCTGTCTAATGATTATCTTGATGCGGGGAATGTTGAGCAAACTTATGATGATGATTTGAGTGAGATAGATGAGGCCATGGTGGTTGCTTTCACATGTACCATTGTTGTCCCAGTTCGTGACCAGCTATTCGATGATAATGAACTCCAAGTCTAGGAAGAGATTCAGCTTATTCTGATAGCTACACTAGTTCATAAGTCGGTGGAGTTTGCAGACATTGTTATTCCAATTCCTAACATGCAAGAGGTGGAAGATCAAGTGCAGATATGTGCAGACTTGCAACTACTTACAGTTCCATTACACTTTCAGAAGCTAGTGGTTATTTATTTGAGTATGCTATCAATTGAGGCATATGATGAGGTTTACTATGAGGTCTTTCTAATATCAGATGCTTGCAAAACGACATGATTACATCATAATTTGATTGATGGAGGATTTATTTTCAGGACGAGCTCCCCAACTTGTTAACCTTTCTTTTTACAAAACTTGAGGTTTGAGTTTTTCGAACAAGGGGGTTTGATGCAAACATGGAAGACCACATGGGGCCTACATGCCTCTTGGTGGGGTCCACACGAGAAGACACCTAGAGGAACATCTTTGGGATAAATGATGGAGTTTTTTAAAGTTATTTTACTATTTTACTTAATGTTTTATGAGTTAATAGAGTTTAGAACCTAGGAGATATTTTTATTTTTATTTTTGGGTATTTTTGTAGTAAGGCATTGTTGTCAATGGTATTTTTTAGTTATTTTAAGGAGTTAACAAGCCAAAGTGGGGCCCTCTTAGAGTGCTGGTCAAAATCCTCTAGAAGAGCTTGATTTTGACAGTTATTGTTTTTAGAAAGTTAAGTTTTTTAATAGTTTTAAGTTTAGTAAAGTCTTAAGTAGCAAGTAAACTTATAGTTTTAGAGTTTCTAATTTGGTTTCTTGTTATTTTCTTGAATTTGTGAGCCAATATATAGGACTGCATATTTGGATTGGAATGATGGAAATTAATAAAAATTTTGGTCGGTTTTCCTCCCACAAGTAGTGTCACTTCTTCTCAAAGTCTTATGCCTTAGCTTGAAATCTTTGTAGAGATTACTTGGATCATGAGGTAGGGATTACTCCAGAAGTATTTATCTTCTCTTTTTTTTCTTTTTTGTTCTTCATCCTCATTTTCTTCTTTTTTCTTTTTCTCTCTTGTTCTTTACTATTTGCCATTTTTTTGGTTTCTTGAATTAAGTATGTGCAATTTGAGTTTTTATATAATTTTATATAGCTAGAAATCTCAGAATAACCTAAAATTCGGTATGCATACTCTTCATATATGTCAGAATCACCCCATCAAATTTCAAAACTGTATGATACATAACCAGGGGTATTTTGGTAATCTCAGGTTTTTGCCCAGAAATTACAAAATTTCCTTTTGGGGTTTCTTTCTCCTCTTTTCTATGTTGTTTTCTTGTTTCAATTCTTCTAAACCCCTCTAATCAAGTTGTTTCTTCTATTTTCATTATATCTTGATTACTTAAAGTGTGCTTAAAGTTCAATTCTTGGTTCTTTAACCTTGTTCTTGTTTCCGCTATATATCTTGAGTTTGGTATCATCAAATGGATCTTGAGACCAGTCATTTTTTATGTTCCTTTCTTGTTTACATAGTATTTTTGGGCAATTAGGGGAATTTTGTCATTTTCATATCTTAGATGAGAAGTCCATCCATTAGGTTTTGTTCTTTGAGACTTATTTTAGTGTCCTTTAAAGTTTCAAGTTGAAAGAGAGTTATAGAGGCTTTTTACATACTTTTCTATGCAAGGGGGGCGATATTATAAATTCAATATGGGTGGATGCTCCCCATCTATTGGAACATATAAATCATTCTTAAAATCCAAATTTTAGGGATGAATGAATGGATATTAATTATTGGCTGTTATTTCTGTTTGGTTGAGTGATTCCTAGACCCTAGGAATGATTCCTAAGAACCCTAGAGTGATTTTGGGTCATTCTCTTCTTTTTTTTCTCTCTCTTTCTACAAAAATTTTCCATTGCTCCATTGGTGCCTTCAACTGAATGTTGTTTGCTGTTTGGTGATTAAATATAGATCAAAATAATGCTTAGATTGATTTACACTTTCCCATCAAGTAATTATTGATTAGATTTCAGTAATCTGTAATTTTTAACTCTATTTCACTACATAATTCACCCTATTCTATATACCCAGTAAAAGCCTCTAACACTTCATCCTATCCTGGTAGACCCTTTTATCTCATCATTCCCTACAACCCTTTTCACTTAATTGAATAGATTCCATCTATTCTATATGTTCCCAAATTTTCTCCTTTTTTTCCCCCTTAGAGATTTCAATACAATATTGTCATAATTCTTAATCCAAATCTTTAGATTCTAAACAGTACCTATTAATCTTAATTTCTCACCCCAAAATACTTCAATTTCATTCCTTAATCAATCCCAACCTTTTTCCCTTCAACCATAAATTTAGATTACCTAAACTTTGCAATTTAACCTAATATCCCTAATCAGTCCTACTTAAGTAGTCTCCTAATAAAGTCAACAAAATCCCATAATGGTTTTCAGAAAAGGAACACAATGTAGTGTCACAACTAGTGAGTGATGGGGTTACATCCCCATACTTTGAGTTCAAAGAGGAATTTAGAAACCCTTTGTGAAGTCACTGACTAGGAAGTTAGTGATGATTGCATCGAGTGGGATGGAGCCGAAGCCTTATACATAAATCCGCAATGATGGTAACCCTACCTACTTGAACGGAGATCTCAAGAAATAGGTTCATAAGGGTACTAACAAATCATTGATGATTTGACTAAGCACTATTGTTTTGAGTTGGTGTAGATAGTGCAAACTCCAACGTTTTCCATACTCTTAGTGAGTTCCTAGCCCTTTATAAGTGGTATAGTGAGTTGTAGTATGCACCTGATACATTCACCTATATGAGAGTGGGAGTGGGGATGCTTCTTATGACAAACTTGGACTGGTTCTCTAGAGCACTTATGAAATCCAAGATTGGCATATGAAAAAAAGCACCACCCTCATTGAACGGCTATTGGGTAGTAGGTTCAGCCGATTTACTTAAAAGGGCTTTGGTTCATAGGAATCCATTCCATCAAATTTCTGTAGGTTTTGAATTACATGTCCCAAGTGTCGAACGGAAACCGATACCGTTGTGCTTCACTCACATTGTTTCCCAGATCAAAGGGTTTTAATTCTGAATCTTATAGGGGAGTGTTGTGCATTTAGTTATCTGATTATCAAAATTTTCATGTTTACATGCTTTACTTATTTTTACATTTTGCCTTTGCTTTGCACTTTGTGCTAGTTTTAATCTTATAGTAACCTTTTGAAAAACTTTGAATTTGAATTGGTTTACCTTCCGAATTTGGTTTAACTTGTTTTCCCTTTGCACCTCTAATGTTTATATTTCCACATGGACTCGGAGAACTCCTAGTGGCTTATAGACATTGGTATTCATACTTTGTAGGGATCTAAGTGGAGCTAGGGGTGTGAGGATAACTTTTCACAAGCACACGCCGAAACGAGGCGAGTCATGGCACGACAGTTGTGGGGGTGGTGCATATTGTTTTGTGGAGCCTGATGTCACTGATGGTCCAAGGAGGTATTGGTAATCAAGCCACAGTGGTCTAGGAGGTGAAGCACTCGGCCCGAAGGTCAAATACTTTTACATGGTGATCGATTAACCTTAATTTCCTTGGTCTATTTATATGTATTTTTCTGCTGCTAGGGCTGTAAGCATGTTTGTGCTTCTTTTCTTTGAAGATAGTGAAATTTCTGGCTATGTGGTTTTTCTCTGATTTGGGGTTTTCCATGTAAATTCATGTGTTATGGTGTTCTTTTTTAGTTTTCTTGTTTGTTTTTCTCTTTGATTGATTTTGCATCCCAGACCTGTGGATTTGAGTAATCCCCAACACTGCATTCATACATGTCATGTGTTTCACTGCCTATAATTTTATTAGTTTTTAGCAGTGAATGATAATTGCCTCCTTTCCCTAAGGAGACTTTAATTTTGGCTTTGGTACCCTTTTAATGAGCACTCCTAATCTAGAGGATTTGCACACCATAATAAAGCTGATTATTGCACCTGAAAATGACATGTTGGAGGGGGGACTTGAGAGGGCCCTCTCTATATATCGAGAGGTCTTCTTCAAGCCAGGACACAAACAATTACAGTGATCACAGCAAGCGCTCTCCATGATGTTTTCTCATGTTTTGATACTAATAGTGGTTATAATTGGGAGCAGTCTTGAGCTGTCTGCGGGCACTGACTATTACAAGTGTTGAAACGAACATTTTTAAAGGTTATGGAACCTTCGTTTTCAGATTCTTTTCAGAGTGTTTTCCAAAAATTTCAGTTTTCCCATGCTTTGAGAGTAGTCCCACATCGGTTGGGTTTGAAAACTTTTCAGCACAGAAGATATTCACTCCACCTACCTCTTGTATTTTGAGAGAACACTCTCCTATGTAGAAGCGGAGCAGTCCACACAAACATGCACGAGCATAGGTACGGGTACAAATGCGGGCAAGGGCAAGGGCAAGGGCTTGGGCGCAATGGTGCTGGAGCCTGAAGGTGCACTTTTCACTTCGTGTATGTGCAATGTCGCGGAGTTGCAGGATTCCTTTTCAACGTCCCAGATGAGTTCTTGTGAAACGGGGTTAATCGTGACTAGATGATGGTTCCTAATGGGATAGGTTTGGCGACTGACTTGGGTTCGTGACTGAACCGAGGACAAGTGATCCGTGAAGTGACCAGGTTAGTCACGACTAACTTGGGCTTGCAACTGACCTTAGCCCGCAACTGAATAGGGTCAGGTTGGCTGGTTGGTGATTGAACCTAGGTCATGACTGAACTTGGACGGTGACTAAGTGTGTCGCGACTAAAGTCAATCGAGCCAGCTTGGGACGTGAGTCGTGATCATGGTTCAAAATCTCGTGCGATACGTATCGATTTTGCATAGTTTTGGTTCGAAACAAGGTTATACAACGAAAAACCAGGGGAAAACCAGCATCTTGTAAGACGTCTCGCATCTTGCACTTATGTCTCGCAAGATGGGGGTCATTTTTTGTCATTTTCCCTTTATAAAATACAATGAGAGACAACAAAGGAAGAGTCCTGTATTGTCCAGCTCAAAAACCACATGAGTCCATTTCTCAAAAGCTCAAAAACCACGTGAGTCCATTTCATTTGAGAAGCCAGTTTTGAGCTGAATTGAAGGATCGAACCCGAAACCCCAAATCTCAACAAAAATTTCGGTAATCTCTCTATTTTTTCTTTAATCCTTATAGTTTTTTATATGTTATGCATTTCTGATAGATCTATACATTCACAAAAAAACAAATTTCAGAAAAAAATATTTATTTCTTTATTTTTTCGAAAAAATTAAAGAAAATTCAAAAAATTATATTAAATAAGCATTGTTTGGTCTAATTTTTTTTATATGGCATACTACATACCATTTTTCAAATAATATGTCATTTTGGTAGATATCTGAAAAAATTTATTTTTCGTATTTATTTAATAATTAAAAAACTAAATAAATTTCAGAAAATGCCAAAAAATAAGAAAAAATTCAAAAAGCATACTTGAACATATTGACACATACAAAGTATATTTATCTTAATTCTACTATGTTTTTTTGTATTTTTTTTTAATTTTTTTACAAAAACTTAATAAAGAAAGTTGATTTAAAAAAAAAAACTAGAAAATTGCATCAAACATGTAGTCATGTACTCATGTTCATGTATAAGTGTATGTCCTATTTAGTTACATTATGTTATACACTTACACTTATACTATATATTTATTTTTATCCACAGGATTTCGAATATGCCTCGCCGTATTACGTGACTGGTGAGACATTTGTATCATTGATTATGTTTTATGGATGTGGATTTATATCTATATTTTGCAATGTATAGTGTTATTTACTTATTTGTCAACCTCTAACACTTAAAATTCTACACATGTATGATACCGCGTGTCACGAGGGTACCAATTCTCAACTATTGATACCCAAGTATATAATGAAGTATAATGTTTTATAAGTGTTTAATAATGTTTATTATAACATTTCTTAAAATTATATTAAAAAATTCTAAGGCTTACATGGTGTTTCCATAGATTCCATAGGTGACAATGTATGTCATAAAGGTGACGGTTCTCCCAACCATAATATATGGTTGTTTTTTATATTTGATGATTTCTATGTGTGAATTAGTGATTATTCTATCAAATTCTGCAGTTTTAAATCAAAATTCCTTCATTTGATCTGTTTCTCATTGTTTCTCGGATTCGGATGCCGTTTCTCCACGATAAGCTGCAAGACGCGAGACCTCTTCGTCTCTCGAAACCGCGATACAAGTCGTGATAATAAGATTTTGAACATAGGTCGCGATTGAATTCCATAGGTCATGATTGAGGGTCATCAAGGCTCGGTCTGTGACTGAAACTAGGCTCAGTCGTGACAGATTTGAAAACTTGTGGACCAAGCGCGTCTGTACCAGAAAGGCCAAGTCCCAAACAAGAGGCGTGATTAATGTCCACCCGAATTTGGACACGTGTTTGGGTGGTTAAAAGCCATTATAAAAGGCCCAAAACGTGGGTTCGAAACCCATTTATGAGAAGGCATAGAAGGGAATGAATGGGAGCCCGAGAGGAAGAACGGAGGAGGAAGAAGAATAGAAGAGGATGGTCGAACGACAATGGGGTTTTCCAGACTGGCGACCAAACAAGCATCTCTCTCTCTCTCTTTCTGCCCTTGGACGTAGGGTCTGTTAAGCATTTGGATTTGCTGCCCTCGTAGGAGGGAACAACTTGAATCTATGGGTTCAAATCCTTGACACTGAGTTGGAGGTGATAACCTTATCTTTGTGACTCGGTTTTGACTTTTGATGTTCACCTTACTAAGGGAAAACTATTATGAAATTTTCATAAAAGTTAGACAAATTGTCACTTGTTTTTAGGCATCCGACTATAAAGGGTAATAAGTTTGTATGGGACGTTTCAAGGTCTCTCTAGGAAGTGTACCTCATTAAGAGATAAGATTTGGTCTATTTGGTTGTGTCCTGGAGTTAGTTTGGCACACGGCCCTTTGCATATAAAGTGGGAGGCCTCAACTATCCTCAAAAAAAGAAATAATAGCTCCACCATGCCTCGAATCAGTCTAGTAGAACTACATCTGGCCTGGTTCCCTTTTAAAGGAGTATGTAGGCAGTGAGGCCTGATGGCTCAGCCCTAACTAAAGACCCTAAAATCCACCCATATTCTTGTGAATGAGTTTAATGAACTCAGCAGCTCTTGTGATGTGACATCTAGGACTCAAGACAGAATACATAAAGAAGTACATGCTTAGGAGGGAAAGGTTGGCTCAAGGGTAGATCACCAACAACTCTGTCTGCACTGGTTACTGACCTGAGGGGGCGAAATCTACTTTAAGGAGTGTGTTTACTTGATGATGCATGCTTCAGACGATAAGTGTTTCTACCCTGTCTTTTGTTAATTGTTAAACCATTTGTGTTCCAGTTCCCGACTGTGATATCTTATCTGCTGCCGCCTGATTTACTGTATACAATCCTTTATCTCTGCTCATACTCTTTGGACCCTCAACCCCCAATCCCATCCATATTTTAGAGATAAAACTAATAAATTTCAACATAGATTTACTTTCATTACTGTTCAAGCATACATTTAATATAATCCGAATCCACTTCATGGATCGAATTGTTAATAATCTTAGCTCCTAACATAAACAAAGATTTCTATAAAATCAAAGCTTTCATTAGAATCAAGATTTTCATAGTTCTTTGATTCAAAATATTTTTGGTTGACTTACCTGGTAACTCCTCTGTAAATGGAGCTCCTCTTTCCAGCAGCACAAGGCGGCATTTTACTGATCCTCTCCTTGGCTGTACAACCCACTTCCTTCTTAGCTTTCTTCAGTCCTCTATAGAGTAGAAGCTGATCGGTCGCCATTAAAGCTTCTGAAACTTCTCCTCCTCCTCCTCCTCCTCCTCCTCCTCCTCCACCACCACCACCACCACCACCGTCAACCTTCAATCCAGGCCCAGAAGAAGAAGAAGCCATGATCAAAGCAGAACCCACAACCTAATTTTCAAAACCAAATAAACCCTAACCGAGAAAGAGTGGAATCAAAACAGATACAGTGAGAGAGGAGAGCTTTACTCTTGTAAATTTCGCTTAGCTCCTCACTGTGCAGGAAGGAACTACTAGTAGTAGAAGCGGTTGATAAGTTGAATTACCAAAATAACCTTCACATTTTTCGTAAATACCTTTATTCTGACTGCGAAACAACTTATTATTATTATTTTGCCATTTTTGGGCTTCTTTGCTACTCCATTTGTAGTAATAATGATTGAGGGCATTTATGTAAATTTATCACAGCTCTATAATAACGACCTATGTAACGGCTATATATGATGATGACTTAGTTGAGGTGGAGTAGCAGGCGACACGGCCGCACGGATGCCCACATGTCAAACAAGCAGGGAAGCTTCGTCTCTTGTCCTAAATTTTGAAAGCAGGAATCCAAGACTATAAAAAAAAGGTGATTGCTCATATCATGATGAGACAAGAATCTTCCAGGCCTTCGTTGGCAGCAAAAATGAAGAGCGGAAACTTGGGCTGGGCTGGGCCAAGCCTGTCAAGTTCCTCTTCTAAGTGTAAGAATTCCTGCTATTACGAGGGGCGGACATGTACCCTCAAAAAGTTAAAATCATCATCCAAAAAAGTGATTGCATGTATGCCTCTCTTAGCAGAAAAGATTATATATGGAAATCTACTTTTCCTGATGTATTAGGATGGCATTAGGGGGTGGACACGTCAGTGCTGAAAAGTGATAAGCACCCCCCAAAAAGTGAAAGTGACTTTTAGGTACTAATACTCAGCCCCCTGATTTCATCCTAATGCATTAGGAAAAGCAAATTTCCGTACCTAATCCCGGCCCTCCTACCTACATGCTTAGAATAAATAACCTCAAAGTTTTCACAGCAATTTTTGCAATCTATGATGCAGAATCTGATTTCACTTGGACACTCCTCCAGTCCCCTATCAAGTGCACTTATAACATCCAATGAATCTCCTTCTACGGCCACTTGTTTAAAGCCCATTGCACACGCAGTTCTTAATCCCATCAGTGTTGCTTCACATTTTGCTAGTAACAAGAAACATTATGATTGATTGTAGAGAGAGCTTCATCAAAATTTATTATGATCATATTTAGTTGTAGAGGGTCCCAGTGATCATCCTCTTTATTCTTCTCTATTCTATCTTGATTGGGGAGGGCTTCCTCTAACTCCTTTTTTAGTCTGTAAGCACTTTCCATAATTATTTTCATATCAAATTTTGCATCGTTAAACATTGTTATTCCTATGTATCCAAATATGCCAGCATAGTATAGCAATATATTCACAAATCCAATTATTTTTCTCTATTTTTCATATTATTCATTGTTAAGCATTTCATAAACCGGTTTTGAAAATTAGATATATCGCTTTTATCATCATTTATCCTTAATGATAAAATGAATGCATACCATACTTTCCTGGTTTCACTACTGATGACAAGCTGTGTAGAGTGATTTCATTTTCTTTATTACATATATTACATATTGGGTTAGTATTTATTCCTCTTTTAATTAGGTTCATTTTTACTGGGATAGCCTCATGGCATGTTCTTCATATGAAATGTTTGATCTTTTGGGGAATGTTTAGGTTCCATAGTTTATTTCAAGGTAATGAGTTTGTTTGTTGGGTTATTATGTTATTTGGGTGGTTATTATTATTAAAGTTGGGATTAACTCAAAAACCTCTATTATACTCGAGCCGCAAGACCAGCATTCAGTTGGGATGACCCAACCCTCTAAGTGAATTATTACTTCCTACTTCTCTCTTAATGGGTGCCATGTAGGTTGAGGGTATAGACTATGACACATGGAATTTGAGATTTCCAATCCTAAGCTCAACCTTAGGTTAAGAGTGCAACCCTAAATGGACTGAATTTCATAAATCTAAATGACAAAGCCACATAGCCTCTCTTTCGTCTTATCAAGGATGGCAAGTTAGATTGATGGACCTCTTATTCACCCCCCTCCCCCCAAAAAAAACAAAAAAAAAATCCTCAGTATGTTATTTTATTTTATTGTTTGGCTTTGTTTGTAGTAATCAGGTGTTTCCTTAGTGTTTATAGGTCACTACAATGAATGTTCCAATTTAATGGTAATTGTTCCAAAGTTGTGGAAATAAATTTTGCTTATTATGGCTTTAAGCTGTATTATTTATTTTTTAATTTAAATATTTTCAATAAGTTATTTTTTATTTTATTTCTTAAAATAAAATAAAACTTTGCTTATATCACTCACCCATGTTCCGCACGGGTTCACTTATTAGTAAAGAAATAAAAGAATGGTAATGTGGGTTGAAGCTAATTTTTGAGTTGATAATTCGAGAGGATTTGAAGTACACTCCATCCCACTTAAACAATAACCCTACTGCCCATTTAAAAAAAAAAAGAGGATGAGGGAAAATTCAAGCTGTTAAATCAAAAAAATTCCTTCCTTCAATATATCATCCAAACACGCCCTTTGGAGGGCGGCACTAGCTAGTGTTGAAATATATTGATTATATTAACTCTAACCTCTCCTATGACCCTAGGGTTTTAGGAGAGACTCGATTAATTGCTTTGTTTGAGATGGTATCAGAACCAGGTTTCATGGGTTTGCGTCGCAGGAGTGTCATTGTAAAGAAAGGATTGTTTATAAAGTCCATAATATCACTTGTTACGACTGCTCTAAAAACAAGCCTGTGAGTGCGATGTTGAATGTAGTAAAATAATTATGTTTTTATTCTCCCATCACTAATTGGTTTTATGTAGATTAGTGGTTCAAGGTCTGACAATTGGTATTAAAGTAGGTTTTAAGTCATGAGTTCATATCTTCCCGTGGACACAAGTATTCAATCGGGCTCTCTATGCACATGTATGTATGTTTTGTGGACTCAGACCTAACTCCCTTGCCCTTGCGTACATTGTCTAGGAGTGTCCCTCCCAAGGGGAGTGTTGAAATATGTTTATATTAACTCTAACCTCTCCTGCAATCTTAGGCTTTCAGTACGGTTAATTGCTTTATTTAAAAACTAGCACACTCGTAGGCAAACAAAAAATAAATGAACAAACAAAACTCATGTCATGACAAAAAAAACAGCCTCTGCATTGCACGTGAAATGATAGAATACTTGCAATGACTCTTGTGCTGTTCACATGGAACATTCGTGGGATTCAAGGAAGTAAGAATAAGAAAATTGAAAAGGAAGATTTTGACAATTGCCTCTTATGTTCTCCTTACTTTCCTTATATTAAAAAAATAGGGGCCCCTTAATCGATTTCCTGATTCATGTTACCATTTATGGACGAATATCTTGTGTAGCGAAAGCTCGTGTTGTGATTGTCTAGCGACCACTTAACACATTTGTGGTGACCGCTCACGTTCACAACAGACTTTCACTACAGAGGATTGTGAATGTTTGTCGACATATATACTAATCTATGTTTTAAGGGCTAGATTTTTACGGAAAAAAATTAGGTGAGAACGAATCTCGTGAGAACTGTGAAAATGGCATCAGGGTGTGGACACATCAGCTCTGAAAAGTAATAAGTACCCCCCAAAAAGTGTAAATCACTTTTTGGTACTGATGCGTCAGCCCCTCTGGTGCTGTTTGCACAGTTTTCACGAGATTCGCTTGCACATAATCCAAGCCCGATTTTTACACTATTATATTAAGAGAATCCCACCCTCCTAATTTCTTGTGCCAACAGGAGTTGAAAACAATTTTCAAACTTCCAACAAATTCTCTTTAATAAAAGTCTATCCTATAGAAGATGCCAATTTAATAAAATTCCATCCTATTAATCATAATCATAATAACAAATTTTATATTCTATCACAAAAGGGTCATGTTTGTGACTTTATTTACATAATCTATTCCAGGACGGCTGGTGTTTTAGATAAATCTGTAACTTCATGAACCTTCACCATTTCAAATAGTGAACCACTAGTAGAAGAAGAAGAAGAAGAAGATTATGTGCATACTGTTTCATTTTTCTAAAATGTTTGTTTCATTTCATTTTTGAATCTAAATGTTTGATAATCTTTCAATTTATTATCGATAAATCTTGCCACTTTTCAGTCTTATCCGTCGAAAATGGTTCTAGATTATTCAACCGGGTGAGGTTGGTTCCGAATTCGAATGCAATTTTCAAGACTGCTGCATGCATTTATCCTCATTTTTTCAGTGGCAAAATATATACTAACTTAAAACTGTTGATACAAATTTTATGTATGGAAATTTATAAATGGGTTTACTATTTACTATTTATACCAAACTGACGATTTATGTTGAAGATGAAGAGTATAATCTTCATAATGTTTTGATGTAACCTTTATTCACTCCAGCTTGATATTTGATGGGTTGTGAGAAACTATATATCTTGAAAGGGTCTTCATAGTTGTTTGATTTTCTTTGGAGATTACTAGTCAAGTACTTGGGATCTGTTAATGTAAATTTCTTTAACTTTGAGCTTTACAATGAAGAGTCTTTTTAAGAGGCCTTTATGAATAGTCTTTTAAGAGGCCCTAAATTTATATAAGCTTGAATATATAGGTACTCTTAGACTTAAAAGGCTGGGGGAAAATTTTCTTCCACCCTTTAAAAATCTTAGTTTGATGTTAGGGAGAGATTCGATAGGACCCACCTTCTCTCTTAGATTTATTAGACTTGTAAATGGGCTTAAGGTACTTGGGTTTAGTGTCTCATGGATTATTAAATCTGTGCCTAAACCACATTTGACTCATTCATCCTACATTTTGTCTCTGTGGACCGAAGAGGGGGGGATTGAACATGAGAGATGCAAGGAGGTCAACCAGAATTTGGTAACTTTAACTCCATTAACAACCACTTATGAATCATTTTTTTGGCTTACATCTCTTATCTCAAGTTTTGTATCGAACTAATCTATTGACACAAATAGTTCATGGACAAAAATTGAGTTCTTTGGGTCCTGTAATATTGATGGAGCGAACTACTACCCATTTCATGGGCTTGGAGCCCATATAGGTTACAGCAGCCTTTGTGTAAATTTGTGAGGGATGTATGCCCCTATTTGCAATTTGTAAGGTTTTGGTATCTAAATAGCCTATTATAGTTAAGTAGCTCATCACCCCCAATTTTTTTCATCTTCTCATACAGTCATACTTCCAATTGATTTCACCATTTACAGAATCAAAATAAATGTTCTGTCCAGATGGTGTCCAGGACATGGGATTGGTTTATGGACGCTTCCCTTAACAAACGCTCATCACTGCTTTTTGTCAGGGGCTGACACATCAGTATTGAAAAGTGATTTTCACTTTTT
>JAOXJP010063392.1:0-15575 GCA_025762735.1 Platanus orientalis | reverse complement strand
CTATTGGTGGAGTGGAATGAAGAGAGAAGTACGGAGTTTGTGGTTAGGTGCTTGACATGTTAACAAGTCAAGGCTGAACACCAAAGACCAGCTAGACTTCTACAACCATTAGAGATTCTAGAATGGAAATGAGAACACATTTCTATGGACTTCGTCACCGGTTTACCTAAGATAAGTAAAGGATTTGATGTTATATTGGGTGATCGTGGATAGATTGACAAAGTTTTCCCATGTCTTACTGATCTGAGTTATTTACTCTTTGGACAAGTTACATAACTTTATGTGGATCAGATTCTGTGCTTGCATGGTGTCTCCATTGACATTATATCTAACAGAGATCCAAGGTTTGCTTCTAGATTTTAGAGAGGCTTACAACAAGCCATGGGAACCAAGCTATGTTTTATCATGGCTTCTTATACTCAAACCAATGGACAATTTGAGAGGACTATCCAGACTTTAGAAGACATTATGAGGGTTTATGTCATTAATCTAAAAGGTTTTTGGGATGCCCACCTATCGTTGATTGAGTTCGTTTACAATAATAGCTACCAAGCTAGTATCCAAATGGCCCCTTAAGAGGTCTTGTATGGTAGACGATATCGATTCCCAATATATTGGGATGAGGTTAGTGAGAGAAAGGTTCTTGGACCAGAGCTTTTCCAAGTAACTACCAAAAAGATTCGTCTTATCCATGATAGGCTGTTGACGACCCAAATCAGGCAAAAAAGTTTTACAAACAAGCGAAGACATGACCTGGAGTTTGAAGAAGGTGACCACGTGTTTCTCAAGGTGTCGCTGACCAAAGGTGTGATGAGATTCAAGAAGAAAAGTAAGCTTGGCCCAAGATTCATTAGACCTTTTGAGATCTTGAAGTGAGTTGGTGACCTTGCTTATAAGTTGGCTTTACCCCTAGAATTATCACATGTGCACCACGTCTTTCACGTATCCATGTTGTAAAAGTACATGCATGATTTTTCACACATCCTAGAATACGAGCCACTTCAAGTTTATGAGGATCTTTTTCATATGAAGAGCAATCAGTGATGCTTCTTGACCACAAGGAACAAGTGCTACGAAACAAAGTTATGCCTTATGTGAAAGTTTTATAGAGAAATCATTTGGAAGAAAAGGCCACGTGGGAAGGAGAGAAAAAAATGAGGATCAAGTATTCGCATTTATTCCAAAACCAAGGTACGTATTTAAATTCAAGGATTGAATTTTTTAAGAGGAGATGATGTAATACCCCACATCGCATTTAAAAGGAAAAATTATAATAATTTCCCATAAGGATACAATTATCATTGCACATATTGTAGACAGACCTTATAGTGGTTTAGAAACTTGTTGAACCAAGCCTAAAGTGTAAGCCCCAAATTAGGCCTCGAATTTGTCAAGTTTGAAGGTTATCTTGATTGTGTATTTAGAGTAACTTACTAGGCTCATTGACACTAATCCCGAGTGAATTATAGGTTGATCCATACTTTTAAGAAAGGTCTTCGAGTCTACTTTTCAACACCTCAAACAGTTCATAATTTGTAATTTTGTAGAGAAAGTTATGATTGTTTTCTTGTGAGGTGTCTATACTGAAAAATCCTAAAGATGGGCATAACTCATGTTTGTAATTGGTTACAAACATGGGGCGAAGTCCTTAGGAGTTTTTGTAATCGATTATAAATCTGGTAATCGGTTAAAGCTGGAAAAATGCTGAAAAGTTTCAAAAATTACATTTTCTTATCATCTTCGATGTGGCTTACACCTGTTGGACCCCCACACATGTGGGATCTCATCTAAGATGACTTAAACCCTAATAAAACTTCATTTAGGTCATTTAGTACAAAAAAAGTAAATGTTGGAGAGAGTAGAGAAGCTTGGGAGAGAAGGAGGGGGAGTTCCTCCTCAATTTGGTAAGTTTCACTCCTAACCTTGAAAATCTATTAGAATAGGTGATTTTCTTCCTAGATCTACCTTAAATGGTTATAAATGTGAGTTCTTCATCTTATATTATGTATTCTAACCATGGATTACCTTGTCGGCTTATAGAAAAAGGAACTTTAGACAAAGAAAATGGGCTTTTGGTGGGAGATTATCTTCAAAACCAAGAGTATGATCTTATGGTGAGTGGATATTTAGTTTATGCTCACTTTTTCATTCTTAGGTTCATAGATGTGTGATTTTTATCTCATGTTTCAAGGTTTTGTGGTTCTAATCTCTATGGATATGCTTTAGGTGAGTGGATATGTTGTTTATGTTACACTTTTCCTTCCTAGGTTCATAGAAATGTGATTCCATTATATGTTTGCTAAGATTTATAGATTCTAATCTGTATGAAAATGGTAAGTGAGTTGGATATATTGTTTATGCACACTTTTTTTTCATAACATCTTAGATTTGAGGTTTGTGGGTTATATTTTGATGGATTCATTTCTTTTTCCTTTTGGGGATATTGATTTCTTAGAGATGGATCATGTTTCCTTGGTATGAGCATGCTGGTTAGTATTTCCTTGTTGGTTCCATGATGTTCTTGGGTTTTGGAGTTGTGTTATTATGAATGGAGCTTTGTGGGATGGTTTGGATGGTATCCAACATATGTGAAGGAGTTTGGGAGCTTAATTTATTTATGTTGTAGGGATTGGAAGTTTTCTCATGGTGAAGATTGGGTTTTCCCTTCGATTTCCCTTGAGTTGCTTAATTCTTGCACTCTACATGTTTGTTAAAATATCTCATACAGATTTTTCATTTTCTCACATGTTTCTAGGATATCTTTGGATTCCTTGCATGTGCCTAATGTTTCCTACGATAAATTCTTTCCAAAATATGTTGGCTTATAGAAATTTGTGACGCTCTATTTGACTTCCTATATTAGTCCATTATTTTCTTTGGTATGTTTCATTCGACTCATGTTATACCATGATGAATTGGGCTAATTCTATTGATCCCCATGTGGTTATGTTACTATTTACATCATGTGATATCTCTTAGTGGCATGTGCATGTTATCATTAGCATGGTTTACCCTAGGATTTTCATGTGTTTCTTTACATGGGACTTCTACATAAGCTTTTAAAGAACTTGAGATACCTGGATTTTAACCTTTAGGAAAATTGGCACAAAATGATTTTACATCAATGAGCACCCTATATGTTCTCAGATTTGGGTCAAGCATCTTCATTTACTTGTTGACATTTGACACATTTCATATGATTTTCTACTACATTCTTTGGACTCTTCATGAAATAAAACATGTAGATATTTTAAATGACATGATTATGTAGTATCTACCTTATTTTACATAAACATGGTTTTGGAATGTGGTTTTGGATGTGAGGATTTAATATGATACCTTTATATAGGAATATGCTCTTTTAGACCTAGAGACCCCAAAGTGGGTTGGTCCTTGTGACTTTTATATATGTTTGTGATTTTTATGACCCCGGAGACCTATATATGGGTTGGCTAGATATAGCCCCATAAACCCCTTGTGTGGGTTGCCCTTCATGGGCCTGAAGACCCTTACGTGGGTTGCCATTCTTGGGCCCGGAGACCCCTTTATGGGTTAACTTTATAGCTATAGGTACCCAGTCATTGGGTCACATTAATAGTTGAAGGTGGTCATCATGCCCATTTGTCTTATGAACCCGGAGACCCTTTTATGGGTTATTCTTTATGACTACAGGTACCCAATCTCCAAGTCACATTAATAGGTGAAGACAACTCTAGTAGCCTAGTATATATGATATGATGTGCTATGTTAGAGACCCTTATTCGGGTTATGTAATACACTTTTTCAGAGACCTTTTATGGTCTATATATGATATGCTTTGTCAGAGACTCTTCATGGTTTATATATGATGTGCTTTGTTGGATATCTTTTATGTTTTATATATATTATGCTTTATCAGAGACCTTTTTTGATTTATTTATAGTTAGATATGTCATATGATAAGACACTATTGTGATTTTTATGTGGCACATATACTACTAAGCATGTGCTTATAGTACCTAGTATGTGGCATATGTATGATACATTTGAGCTACTTTAGATGCTTTTGTGATCATCTTGTGACATATGCATACTCGATTCATAGTAAGGATTCATGTTTAGTAGGCATGATATACTCTCATCCCTGCTTTGATTTCTTATTATCATGATTCTTCCTATTTACTATTGTGATTATCATTGGCCTCCTTTAGTATTGTATAAACTACATACCCTCCCGCTAAGCCCGTCAAGCTTACCCCAATTGGCATCCCCTACAGATGGAGAGATGGAATATGAGGATCACTAGGAGTCGTAGGGGAGATAATGAGGTGAGAGATTGAATGGGCATCTATGCCCAACGACTTCTTCATTGGTTTAGTCTTCTTTTGAGACATTGGACTTGAGATATTTGTTTTATTTTAGCTTGGGTTTGTATCATTAGCTGCTTAAGGCCATATGTTGGATGTAGACATTGAACCTCTTCATTAGGGATATGATGGATATAGATTACTTTTCCACTACACTTATTTTGATTATGTTATTGATATAATTATTCCACTATAATGTGATTATTAAATGGCATTGAATGATTATGAAATTAGCAAGTTAGCCCATTTATATGGGAAATGATGTGATTAGGTAAGAGGTTTGTTGACACTTTCCGAGCTCGTTGGTCTCTCCTTTATGAGAAATGGGTTTGAGGCATGACAAATAGAGGCAACTAATCGAATGGATCTTTTATCCTTTGTTATAGGTGGTGTAAATGATGATAAAGTTAAGAGTCATGGTGATGACTTGCGTGGTCTTGGGATCACTTTATTTTACAGGGTTGTCTCCATCAAACATCTTAGTGGCTTTCCATTTAGCCTTAAATCATCTTGGGAGGATATGAGTCTACAGCACAAAGTGCAAAGGCCAACTATGCTATTGAATATCTTGAAGAAGCAAAGCTCTAGTACTCAAGGTGATCATGCATGGTGCGGGACCCTGATTATTATGACATCTCAGTTTAGAAAACCACTATCATCAATAGTTGCTCATGATGAGTTGTTTTCTATTAAGGATCTACATAATTGCTATCAAGATTATCTTATAGCTCTAATAGATGTTGCAAGAGACAACATCCACATTTGTCTCAACAACCATGGTACCAAATTTCATTTTGTATGGATGATTGCATGGACATACAAGAGCGAGATTTGAGGACGAGTCTTTTCCTACTAGGGGAGCTTAACACCAGAGTGTTCCATGACACTTCTAATCATGTGGAAAGTCATGCCATCAACTTGCCAAAGTTCTAGACTAGTCTTAGTCAATAGTTTTTGGGTAACCTCCAAGGCACAACTCCATTTGAATTATACTTTGATCCATATTTCATTGGAAAGATCTATGAGTCTAGCTTCCAATGCATCACACATTGTGCGAATTTGTATTTTCTAGAATAAGTTATGGACGTTTTTCTAGAAGGTGTTTGTGTTGACTGTGGTCAACCCGAATCTATGATTTTTAATGTTTTTATGACTATTCTCAATCCAAACTTTGTCTTTATGTTCTAGAAGCTGTATTTCGAGTCTATGTTCATATTTCTTTGTTAGTTGTGTCTTAGAACTCTAATTTGGTATTTTGAAAATGTAAGAAAATGAACGAGAGTCTTTACTCTACTTAGAGTTGTTCCAAGTTTAGGCCTATATAAACCCATGGCTATGTATGAATTTTTCATAGTGTGAACAATTAGCTTTTGGATTTTGAAGAAGGATTTTTTCTGCAACTCTTATCCATTCAGTGGATTTCTGGATTGGTGGTGAGTTTTGCTCTGTATCTCTTGGTGGTTTCCTTAGAGTGGTGATATATGTATCTCTTTATTTTTTTTCTTTTGGTGGCTTCCTTGAGTTGTGAGCCTATCTATCCGTGTGTGTGTATGTGTGTATTCTTGGTGGATCTTCTTTGACAAATTTTGAATAGTACCATTCGTGGAAGGCTCTACTTGGTTTAAAGGTTAGTTGTTCGTGCAGATTTCTCATTTCATCCTGACGGACAAATCCAATATCAGTTTGGTATCAAAGATACAACAACTTCTTATAGTAGAACAGACCCCCAACTTCTTGTAGTTGTGCCTGCTTGTGTTCCATAGCACCAAGGAACAAGCTTGAGTATAATCTCTTTGCCTTTGTTTTCACACAGCCATTCAAATCCTGGTATCAATATTGACTGCAAATATCTAGAGTCATTAGGATTAAAGAATGAGATAGGAATACATGTTTCCTCCATCTCTCGATGCTAAGTATAAGAAGGAATAATAAAATAAGATTTATTTGTCTAAAGACCAATTAATGGACAATAGATCGTAAAGAAATCATCTGTAGCGTCTTTGACCACTTTGAAGGAATTTTCCTTCTCACATATGGATACAATGCCAACTGATTTCATAATCACTAGCATGCATGTCACATTGGAGCCAAATGAAGTAAACAAAAAAGTGACTTCAATGGATAAAATAAAGGAGGTTATCTATGTGATGAGCCCCATCAAAGCTCTTGAACAATATGGATTTGCTGCAATCTCTTACCCAAAATATTGGGATAGAGTCAAAAATGATAGGATCCAATTTGTTCAAGAATGTTTCAGAGGCAGCACCTTTTTGGGAGAAGAAAATCATGCATAGATTGCACTAATCCCAAAAAATTAAAATGACAACTGATTTTTGGCATATATCTTTGTGCAATGTAACTTATAAGTTGATTATGAAAATAATTTCCAGCTACATTCAATCCACTCTTGATAGATTGGTCTCTGCATTTTTAGGAACTTTCATTCCTGAACAACATATAAACGATAATATCATCATTGCTTAAGAAATTTTTCATTCAATTGGCAAGATGAAGAGCTGACAGGGAGCTTTGGAGCTTTTGCACTATAACTGGATATGTCATAAACTTATGATGGAGTGGAATGCTTATTCCTTAGTATAATACTCAGAAAGATTCATGTTAAACAAGGCATTCATGAGTTAATCATGTCATGTGTCACCACCACATCTTTCTCAATTTTAGTCAATGAGATTGGGGAATTAGATAAGGATGCCTATTATCACCTTACCTATTCATCTTATGCTTAGAGGGTTTTTCCATAATCATCTCCAATATGTAGACATAAAACTCTTTTCAGGGCATCCGGATAAACAAATATTCTCCATCCCTCGCTCATTTCATGTTTGATGATGATATTTATAGATTTGGAAAAGTAAATATTAAGTGATCGAATGTGTGAATGAAATTCTAGTGATTTATGAAATATAATCTAGATAGAAGGTTAACTTTGATAAATCAACCATACACTTTAGTAGAAACATTGACTAAGATAGAGGAGATGAAAAAGCTATATAGTTTAGAAATATTTAGAGAGATTTTTGGTGGGGACATTCTGAAGGAGGTAGAAATTAATATCTAGGAGCTTGGAATCTTTTACAAAATAATTAGTCCCAGGGTGGACTTGGAATTATATATATGGCAAAGGCTATGGTTGTGAAAATTGGCTAGCATTTACTGCAGTATCCACCGATAATATTAGCTCATTTAATCAAAGCTAAATATCTTCAACATCAGAAGTTATGGAGTAGAAAATGCCCAAAAGTCACAAATATAGTCCAATATTTTGAGATTAAAATACCTCTTGAAAGATGGCCCTTGGTGGACAATAGGAAATGGAAGGAAGATATATACAAGACATGAACCATAGATTCCATCTATCTATGATCATATGGCAAGAGATGCCAACTCTGGTTCAAATATGAGAAGAGTCAATGAGCTCATTGATCCTATCACAAGGGAGTGGCGAGTTGAAGTTATTTTATGATCTTTCTGGCCCTTAGTAGTAAATGCTTTATCAAGATACATCTAAACTGTAGCGAGAGATAATGGGAAGAAATGCTTATTTGGACTAAGACACCTTCAGGTAAATTTATGACGAACTGTTAATTAATCCATTCAAATGAATTTAGCTTCACTTTCTTCAAATATTGGAGATATGTATGCCATCTAGAAAAAGCTGTGAAAAATCAGACATTCCACCAAGAATTACGATGTTTATTTCAAAATGTCTCAATGGTGCTATTCCTATTCAGTATTTAATATCAAAACAATTCCCGGAAAACACATTGTATGTTTTATGGGTTGGAGATCGAATCACTAGACCATATTTTTTTCAATTCCTCCTTTGCTTAGGCTATACAGTTTGACTTTACACTAGGTGTATGGGGCCGGGAGCACTCTAAAGTCTTAAAGGCTGGGTGTAGGATTGGGTGACATTATTTCATGATCAATCTGTCTTCAAGTTAGCCACAACTTTATTGTCACATCTAGAAGGTCAGAATTAAAAGTATCTTCGACAACCAAGTGATTCTAATAGAATTCAGTCATAATCAATTCATTCATGGTGAATGAATATCATAGTTCATAATCCAAATAATATAGAACCTATTAGGTACCATCGATATTAGGACCAAGTATCATATCAAACCAATGGGCCTCCCTACCAGATGGAATATTAAAATCAATGTAGATGGATAAACAGGTCTACTCAGTGCAGCTGTGGCTATAAGTTGGGATCAGATAGGCATATATAGAGGTGGTGAATCAAATTTTCATGTTTTTAGCAGCAGAAGCCGAAACCTCAACATTTTATCTAGGAATGACGCATGCACAAGAATATTCCTCAAGTTTAATAATCTTGAAATGAGATTACATCCCCATTGTCAAGCTTCTTAATAACTCAAATAATACTCTTCCCTGACACATCAGATTGCTTATCCAAGACTACCGAAAAATTGTAAGCTTTACCCACAACATCTAAATCTCATATTCTTTGGCGTCCATCACAACTAAGAAATGAATCTTAGGAGTTTGGAATTGTAGTGATACCCCTAAGCCTTTACATTCTATTCTTGCTACAGAATGCTGTAATCAAGAAGATTTCAAGTTGAATCAATTGAGTTTAAACTCTTTACAAAAAAAAATAATAATAATTCCTTTTAGACCTAAGACATTTATCTACAATAATATCCATAATGTTTTTTTTTTCTTTCTTTTTTTGGTATTAAAAATATCTATAATCTTGATTTTATATATTAGGATGCAAAGAGGTGTATAATTTAAATTGATTTTAATTCAAAAAAATGTACAATAAGAAAAATATTGAATTGATCTTATTAGGCTTATATGTAAAACACATGCATCAGATATATATATATATATATAAAGTAATGCTTAAGAAGATTTGCTATGTGTTTAGGGAAACAGATGCATTGAAACACAACAATTCATCATTTAAATAGACTATTCTTGTTAGATAGAATAACTATGTGAAATATAAATTAAACCCCTCACAGTGATTTCATATTTGTCAACTTTGTCAAGTTCGGGAAAGAAGAACCGTTGCTTCTTAAGTCGCAAACCCACCTATACCAAAATAAAAAGAAGATCACATAAAACATTAACTATGATGTGGCAAAAATAATTTCATTCTTAATGAGGATGAGAACTCCTAAAAAGTTTGTACTTACAGTTTTTCAAGTTGTGTCAACGTATTAATTTCTTCTGGCAAAGGCTCATCAAAATTATTTGCAATAAGTACCCTGATCATCAAAGTGCAATAGAGAAAAATTAGATGGCACTTAAATGCAGAACTTTGCTATGAAACATACACATTGCATAAGACTGGGAAACTATTTTAACCTATGTAGTCCTTGGGCCCCTAATGTTTTGCAATGCTAAAACTATGTAACAAGGTGGAACCAAGGAAAACTTAGTCTGGAGAAGAATGTCAATTCATCCCTTTACCTCAAACACCATTTTGGATGGGATCCACTTATTGACATTACTTTTGGGTATTGTTACTTTTAGCAGCTTGGGCACTATATTCAATTATCCTTGTCATAATTAACAATAATGCCTATCAAAAGATAAAATAATAATTAAAAATAAAGAAAAGAAATTCATACCCAACATGCTTGCATATAAGACAGATGTTGTCTCCAATTTCACAAGGATATTTAAAATATTGGCTTATAAACCATTTGAGAATTTAAAGTTGGAAAGAGTAGCAGCAATGATTCCACTCTTTCTATATTAAATATACAACTAGCAGCTGTTGGAAATTTTAAAATTCACAAGAGAAGACACCTTCCAACCTTTGGTTGTTACTTTCGGAGGTTACTAAACATTGGAAAAGATTTTGACTTTTTCAAACTCTATTTTAGATGGTTGTAGACAATTATACCCTTAAGTTTTAGGCATAAAATTTTGTGCTAAGAAAGAGAGGAAAAATTCTGAGAGTTTTTGGAAGAGAAAGAAGAGTAAAAACCTTGCCCTACTACCTTGCTCCAACCCTTGAAAAGGTAACTCGTACCCCTCTTCCCCCTCTGATGCTTAGACCAATTTAAATTTAGTGTTTTAATGTTCTTAGTACACTACTAAAATGAGTAATTCAATCCCCATTAATGCCTCTTAATGAGGGCTACACTGTAGAGACAAACCTTGTCTCTGCTGGGTTTATTTCTCAGCACAGAACCTTGTCAGATTTTTCATATTTTTGTAGCGATCTATTTGATCCAAAAAACATTATTGTAGGCCCCTAAATGGGTGGCCTACATATGGTTACAATTTCCTAATTTTTAGAGCATTGTAAGGCCCCGGAATGTACCCCCAAAGCCTGATGAAAATTCTATTTTTCTGCACTTCTATGTGACCTACTCATAGTGTATGATTTTTGTAGTTTGAATTGTACTCTAAAATTTTGATGCTAAGTTCCCAAGAGGATCCCCTATATCCTTGTAAATATCCATAATTTTTGGACCTTTGCAGGGGGTCCAAACAGATCAAAAATCAGGTTTCTAGAATCATAAATTCCTGAACTTGACATGTGAAAGTTCAGGAGTTGGGCACACCCATGCAAATTATATACCTTTGGAAACTTCTCTCTACCGGATTTCCGAAGAGCTCAACCATACTTAATTCTGAGTTTTGTAGAGAGAGATATGGTCATTTAAGTATAGATTGTCTAGAGCTAACACCTAAACATTACATGAGGAAGTTCATGTATTAATAAAAAGTTTAGGTAGTTTTAAAGTTCAGGTGTTGGGCCACACCCATGCAAATTATATACCATTGGAAAGGTCTCTCTCATATCTTTCCAAAGAGACAAACCACACTTAATTCTGAGTTTTGTGGAGAGGGATATGGTCATTTAAGTACACACTATAGAGAGCTAAGGCCTGAACTTTACATATGAAAGTTCAAGTGTTGACAGAAAGTTCAGGCATTTTTCAGTTCAGGCGTTTAGCCACACCCATATAAATTATATACCATTAGAAATCTCTCTCTCTCTCTCTCTCTCTCTCTCTCTCTCTTAGCTTTCTAAAGAGATAAACCACACTCATTTCTAAGTTTTGTGAAGAGAGACATGACTACTTAAGTGAAAATTAATCAAAAGCCTAATGCTTGAGCTTCACCTATTAAAATTCAAGCATTTTTATTTCCAGCTTAGCTTAATTCTTTATCTTACGCTTTTATCAGTATTTATACAACAGTGTATGTAGGACTATTTCATTCATAAAGCAGCATGTTTCTCTTTCATATTTCTTCTTTTATTTATTTTTTATTTTTTTGTATATACATATATCAATGCAAGTATGTATGTGTATGGCTTGGAGGACCCACCATTGTAAGTACGTATATCTCTTCTGACTACAATACCAATCATAGGGGGTCAAACCACAAACTTATAAGTCCCCTATAGTATCTTGTACCTGAATTTTATGTAGGGACAATGTTGGTTTTGTGGCTGCTATGTCAGCATGGTCAGACTGTGTAACCCTACCCAACCACTACTTTTTAGCCCCTCCTAACCATTTGGGGTCTCCACCTTCTCCTAGGGTCATGTCGTAGTGGTTCGTGTCCCAAAGACCCTAGGACTTGGCCATAACTCAATAATATCATTTAAAACACACTTACATTGGTATGACTTAGTCTTAACCCTTAATTAACTTGTCTATATAACCTTGCAGTGTGTAGTATTCTATAAGTATACATTATGGACCAAAATGAACTTACCCTGAACCACTATCATAGTCAAACATAGTTTCCTACCAAGACTAGCACACACACAACCCCTAGAACTACATGTAGTTTAATTTCGACAAAGCTCTAAGAAGTTGACCAACACAAGATCATGTATGTAGGCAGCTTGAGACTATGTCTCAAGTGTAATAGTAGTATCACACAACAGGGGGTCCAGACCAATAACTTTATATCTAATAGGCACACATCCCTAAGATAACCTAGGGCATACATGTTATAAGAAGCCACCCTAAAAAGGTTGGTGTCGGGTTTCCTAACACCTTCCCCAACCACAACAAAATAGTTTACCCAACTCTTTTGAAAACCAAACCAGTTAAGAATTAACCCTCTAGAAGCCGATGTCTAACTTAATCGGTAAACCCAAGTTGGTGGCGATTCCCAAACATTCTAACATTATTCATCCATATGATCAAATCTTAATACCCTCTAATAACTATCATTTTCATCAATTAAACACCAAGTAGACACTAGAGATGCCATAGCTGGCAAAGTGGGACCAGGAGCCGAGAAACACTAAAAGGGATGAGAGAGGTGCAAACCTCTCTTTTTCCCGATGCACACAATTATGTTATAGAGAATAAAAAAAAGGAAAAGAC
Organism: Platanus orientalis; assembly: GCA_025762735.1. NCBI lineage: Eukaryota > Viridiplantae > Streptophyta > Magnoliopsida > Proteales > Platanaceae > Platanus > Platanus orientalis. Next base: position 2,869 of record JAOXJP010063392.1, on the reverse strand, counting down.
GTGATTGAAGATCTTGGAGCTTAAACAAAGAAGAAGACCAAGATTTGTAAGTTTTTATACATGATGTGCTACTCCTTTGACTTTTTGTCCTTTTATATATTTGAAATCTTTAGTTTGGATGAGATATCAATTTTTTCCTTAATTTGATTGCTTTCTCTTTTAGGTTTCATAAGTTTACTTCATCCATGGAGGATTTATGAATTCTCAAATTGATTATTCTACTCCATTATTTTTTTGCACTTTCCTTTATTTTTGGCTATCATTTTAGATGGGATTATGGTTTGTAGAACTGGTTTCTTAGATCTATGTAAGGATGATGATTCCACTTATCCCATAGAGAGCTTTCTGTTAGGTTTATGCATTGTCAATGCCCATGTACCAAAAAAGTATGTACATGTAGTGGTCATGTGTATAGGACTTTATGATGTAAACTATATACTTATATAAGTCCAAGTGCTAGAGTCCGGGAAAGCAACAAGAAGGACTAGCCGGAATGACTATGCCAAAGAGACTCAAGCACCATTGAAGAATCCCAAGTCTCAAGTGTAAGCTACTTTAAGGAAGCCGACACATCATTTCTAAGCATAGAAAGGTAAATCAGGTATATGAGACCCAATGGTTGATGTGTGTGTGCTCACGAGACCTCAAGACCATAGTTGATCCTAGAAATCACTTAGAAGACTTAATTAGAGTCTAATTTAAATGCAGAAAGAGCCCAATGATCAATAGAATGAAAATGGCTCATTGGGATAAAAGTGCCTATGTTGACTAGTATTGTATGGGTCAATATATTTTGAGGCAACTTCCAAGGAACGTATTGGTTTATCTATCTGTTTAACATATTTAATTTTATTCAGTTCAGTTATATACACCTATTTTGTTCTGTTTAAACCATCTATATGTTTATGTCTTTTAATGTTTTCAGTTTAGTGTGTTTTCTATATGTAATTGAAATGTCTTTAAAGTTATCCTAGAAGGGGGTGAATAGGATATCAAATTTATTCTACCCTTTCTTATCAATGTTGGGATTGATTTTAATATTTTTAAGTGAGTGTATGTAACAACGTGCTTACTCAAGCATTTAAACAAACACGTAGCAAGCAATAAAATATATGAGCATAAATAAGAGAGACAAGCAATCACACACTCAATCCACAACAAAAGATTTATAGTGGTTCGGCACTAAGGCCTATGTCCACTCTTCTAAAGCTCACTATGAGCTTAGGTATATTTCATTTAAATTATCACATACAACTTAGGTCAACATACAAAACCTAACTACATGCTCACAAGTAAGCTACACAACAACACTCGATGTCTCCAACGAGTGTGCACTACTTCTAGTGTCTCCAGCGAAGGTAGTAAAGGTTCCGGTGTTTCTAACTGATGCAAAGCAAAGAATGATGAATGAATATGCAAATGAATGTAAAATGAATAGCATACCACTAAGTTGGTTGATGTTTCTATTCATACCACATGTGGGAGTACTCCTTGTTGAGCTACTTTGCCTTATACACCCACTTCTTCTTCAAGCAATGGCACTAAAGCTTTTTGAGCTAAACCAACCACAAAAGGGTTTCCTCAAGGGATAAACTAAACCATACCTCTCAAGTAGATGCTAGCTAAGTTGAACTGAGAGGGAACCAAGAGAGATTTTCTTGAGGAACTTTCAAGCTTGGATCTCAAGCAATGGAGGAATTGGGTTTCTCACCCTTGAAGTCTTTTTTTAGTAAAACAAATAACACTCTCTTGAATGCTTGAAGATTGTCTTTCCCTAATAAAAAACATTTTCTTTTATAGAGGTCAAAAAAAGCTCACAATCCTTGGATTGAAATCTTTTTAAACGGGTAAGAGAAACTGACTATTAATTCAAAACGGAGTTTTGGCAAACTCTTAAAAGCTTTTACTGTGATCGATCACAGGGTTTGTGATTAATCAATTAATCATGGGATCATTTTTTCGTGACCTCTAAAATATGCTCAGGGTTGTCAAGTGGTGTGGACCCACTTTTAAGTCATAACCAAGCCATGATCGATCATGGGCTTTATGATTGATCATAAGGCTTTTAGAACCTATGTTGTGATCAATCATGGAGAAGAGGCCTAGTCCTCGGGAGGCCAAAATCTCTGATTGTGATCGATCATGGGCTTTGTGATCGATCACAAACAAATCTATGTTTGTGATCGATCATGGGCTTTGTGATTGATCACAAATGGTGAATTCTCTATACTTCACTTTTGTGATCGATCATGGGGTTTGTGATCAATCACAAATAGTGAATTTTATATATTCACTGATGTGTACATCTTAGGGGGTCCATATCCACTTAGCATCATTTTGAGGTGTCCAACCATGTGTAGGGACATACCTTGGGTCATACTACATGAACCCTATGAAGCTACATGGATGCCTTTACCTTCTCAGGGGTTGGAGCCCAGCTTGAGTCTTAGTCTTCAAGACTTGAATGTTGGAGCATCTTCCACACCTTTGCCCATGGACTTGACAAATGATGTCATTGCATCAACAATCTCCCCCTTTATCATTTCCATGGAAAAAACCATATTCTTGGTCATTTCTATTTGGCACACTTGCCCATTTCCCCAAAATACATTATTAGGCTAAATGCCTTATCCCTTCATACAACACATGTGCATATTACCCAATCCCCCGAAATACATTTCAATCAACTCCAATACATGATAACAACAACAACAACAAATAGCCTTATCCCAACTATTTGGGGTCAACTACACGAATCCTGTTCCACCATTTCGCTCTATATAGGGCCTTACCTGCTGTTAAATTACAAGCTGCCATGTCCCTCTTTACTACCTTCACCCAGGTCAATTTTGGCCTTCCTCTAGTCCTT
>JAOXJP010063381.1:0-15576 GCA_025762735.1 Platanus orientalis | reverse complement strand
TTCTTTTCCTCTATTTAAAGCATTGTAGCCTTCAAGGCACTTCAGTTTTTCATTAATCAAAAGTTTTAGTACGAATTCTCTCTTCTTTGGTGAAGTTTAGGGTTTTTTCCCAAACAAAGGAGGCGACATGTTCTTCTCCTTGCTATTCCGCTGCGTCAGGCTAGGCAAAAGGCCACCTAGGTGATATTAAATTAAGAGGGCAGATGTTCTGTCCAGGATTTAAATTAAGTGCTCATCTTTCCATCAAAAAACAAAGTTGCTCATCTGGTGTTTCAGGCGACTGCCTAGGCTACACATTATGTTCATCTAATAGAGGACCTTATGCATTAGGCATGCGTATAGCATCGTTGTCCACATCAGTCCCATGCCCCTGCAGTGTTGCACTTTTAGCCTACGAATAACAGCCCCTGTTTTTTCTTAATTTAGTTTTTAGTTTTTCAAATAAACAAGGGTGACAAAAAAGATTCTTTTAGCAATGTAGCATAGAGGAGTGAAACCTGCCACATGAAAAGTAAGTGACATGGCGGAACGCAGACCCATTTTGGGCACCCACCTCACCTTGCACAAATAAAAAAATTATGCCTTTGTCTAAACAGCATACCTGACCTCTATATATAGTGTGTTAGTTCTATATTAACAGTTGTATGCGTGACTTCAATCCGTAGTAATTGTGTTACTTCTTTATTATTTTCTATTTTCATAAATGAGCATTTTTAAGTATAGCGATTAGGTTCAATTCAATTAAGATATACAAAATACCTTTTTCTTTTGTGAGGGGGTGTCACATTATCACATATGTTGTAATAATCAAAATAATAAAATTTGTGTAGTTGGCATTTAAAAAAGTTGACTTTAATTAACATCAAATTGGACAAAATGACTAGCCTCACCAGATTTTTTTTTTTTTTTATGAATAATGAATTTATTAAAACAGGAAAAAACGAAGAGAAATACAAGAGGCAAGCAGCCACAAACAATGAAGAAAACTACAAGCCAACTAAGATGAATAATCCATTAACAATCCGACATATCCTCTCCAACAAAAACCTCATTCAAACCCACCCCCACTTGGCCAATTTGTCGGCCTCCATATTCACGGCCCTTGGTATATAAGAAATAGTAGCCTGAAGGTCTGTTAGCAAAACCCTAAACTCCCTAATAAAATGATACCACTGCCACGAAATGACCCCCTTGCCTTCCGCCCAACTAAATCACAGTTTTGGAGTCTCCTTTCACTTGACCCCCATACCAATCATACAATTTTAGCATGTGTAAACCATAAGCAAGGCACATAAGCTCCACTTCATTGGATTGTTTTACTCCCAAAGAACACTTCACAAGAAACACTTTATCTTGAGCATCTCTAACAATACACTCAAAACCTAAAAGCCATGGATTCCCCATAGAGGATCTATCAAAATTAAGCTTGACAATACCCTCCTACAGCGGGATCCACTTACCACCCAAAGGTCAATTCTGCTGCAGAGAAAAATAAATGCAAGCCACCCAGTCCCTCATGAAGAGGTTCAATGAAAACTCCTTGAATTCTTTTTGGACCATCAGCCATGAACCCACCTCACAAAGAATGGAATCAATCACCATTTTATCATGTTTCTTTTTCTCTTAAAAAATTCTTTTGTTTCTTTCCACCCAAACGCCCTATAAAATTCCTTGAGACACTGTCATCATAAAAATCCTACTTTAAGCCCTTGAGATTCCCCTCCCCCATTGAGAAATCAAATCAAACAAAGATTTTGACTTTACAAAAGAGATGGAAAGATCATCCTCGAAAAAGCACCAAACCTTCAAAGAGAAACTACAATGAATAAATAGATGATTGACAGATTCCCCATCCTTTCCACAATGGCAACACATATTTGGAGTAATTTCCATATAAGAGCATTGACATTGAAGCACATCCATGGTATTTATCTTTCTAAGAAAAGCCACCCAAGTAAGGCCTTGACACGAGGAGCAGCATATTTCCACACTTTTTTCCAAGGGAAGGAAGAACTCAAAAATTGATTACATGATAGAATTTGGAAAGAGAAAAAAAAGGATTTGGAGGTGAAAATTCCATCCAATGAAGGGGTCCAAATCCGAACATCCGGTTCATCATTTGACATATAGACCTCCTTTAAATCCTCCATAAGTTCATCCACCAATAAAATCTCCCAATCATAAAGTTAGCTCAATCCTAGTAAAGTTGATATTCTAATTCAGTCCGAATGAATCTAGAGATAAAATGTCAGTAACTACGCCATTTTTCTAGGAGGAGATATGAAAAAGGAGGGGATAGACCAAATCAATGGTAGAGTTTCCCCACTAAAGGTTCTTCCAGAAATGGATTTTTGAACCATTACCAAGTGTAAAGTGGGTATGAGGGAAAAACAAAGGAGCAAGGTTAATAATATGTTTCCATATTAAAGAATGGGAAGATGGAAGGGAGAGGTTGCAATCCCACCAGTTTAGACCAGTTCTATATCTGCTATGAATGATTGAATGCCACAAGCTGTCATGCTCCGATGCATCTCCATAACTACTTTCCCAATAATGTCATGTTCTTCTCCTTTAATCTCCCTATTCCTAAGCCCCCATGCTCTTTAGTTCTCATCACCTCCCTCCAATTGACAAGAGATCCATCTTCTCCCCATCCAACAGGATTTGGTACGAGCCCTTACTGAACGACCAAGGTCAGGCCGACATCAAGGGTGGACACATCAACGCTGAAAAGTGAAAAGCATCCCCAAAAAGTGTAAATCACTTTTTCAGCATTGATGTGTCTGCCCCTAATATTGGGCGGACCTTGGTCGTTCAATAAAGGTCATATATACCAAATTCGAGGCAATTTTCTAGGCATAAAAAGTCACGTTGAAGCTTCTCAATCTTCTTCTCCACGGTATTATGCATTTTGAAGAGGAACATATGATACAGGAATGTTGGATAAAGTTGCTTTTATCAACGTTATTCTACCACCCAATGAAATATAAGAATTTTTTTCAACAATACATCTTTTTAAAGACCTTTTCCACCACTAGATCCCAAAAGAAGACCAATCTAGAGCATCCCCTAAAAGAAGGCCGATGTAGGGTAAGGGCCTCGTACTCACCCTGCATCTAATTACAACTACTAACTCTAAGGCTTGACTATCATCCATATGAATTCCTACCATGCATGACTTTGTCATATTTATACTCAGCCATGAAATAACTTTAGAATATGCAAGCATATCATTGTGTTATTCAAATTCACCTTATCCGCATTGAGGAATAGAATAGCATCATCTACAAATTGAAGGTGAGACACCATAACCTTATCATACCCCACCTAAAAACCCTCCATAAGACCCACTCTCTACCCTCCTCAAAATAGCACTAAGACCATCAGCTAACAACAAAAAAAGAAAGGGAGATGATGGGTCCCCTTACCTTAATCCCCTTGAGGACTTGAAAAAAAAAACATTTTTAAGTGTCATTCAAGTTTGCAAACTACACCTTTCACTCTAGACTTTTTCCTTATATTCACACATTTATTTGCAATCAATATTCCATCCATATTATGCCTTTCCTGAATAAAAAAACACTTATGAATGCTTGACACAATCTCCCCCATATTATCCCAAACGGATAGATAAAACCTTGAAGTTATTTTGTATAGACTACTCACCAAACTAATGAGTCTATAATCCCCTAGATGTTTTGACTACAATATACAAAACTGACACTAATATAGGACGAGATATAATTCCACTTGTTATTATTATTATTATTCTTTGGCATGCTCATGTAACTCATCACCACTATCAAGCATAGTTTCAAAACTTGGACAACCAGGATCAAATCGCCCAATCCAACTTGGGATCAAATAGGATTGGTCCAATCTTGCATGGTAGATCGCAATGCATAGTGGGATTGGTCCTAGATCATTCAAAATTCCAAACTATTCAAAATTGAGCATTTATTCATCCTGGTCTTTTTTAACTTCATTTCTCACGGCGATATATTGATTTTGTGAAATCAAAGATGAGATTTAGGCGAGAAATTGATGGATTTAAAGGCTCTATTTATGCATTCTTCTTTGAAATTTGGATTAAGAAAAATGTGCATTTTTCATTAATCTCAAATTTCTTAATTTTTTAATAAATCAGTAGATCAACATCAATAAATGCTTATTTATTTATTTGAAGCATCAAAAATAATGATTTATGCTTTGAATGAGGATCTAAAACATTCTATTTTGAAAATGGGGTATATCACAATATGGGGATGATGACCCTGCCCCGATCCACCACGATATATATGGTGGAAATGATGACCCCCTGCCTGGTATTAATGTATTTTTTGTCTTTATTTAAATGATATTCTATATAGTTTTGTTTTTATGCATTAAATGTAATCATATTGGATGTTTGATTAAGTATAATCATGAACTTATGAAAACCTCATAATATTGTTTATACATATATGATTCACTAAATATGCATACAATTATGATTTTTTACCTATTTTTTTCATAGAAACCCTTCTTATTTAAGAATTTATTGGCATTTTTAAAACAAAATTAAAGAAAGATTGATTTTGGATCAAACGATCCACAACTGGATCATCATCCGATCTGGGACAATCTAGGATCGGGATCGACTTTGAATAATCTGGGTCATTGATCCAAGTATTAAAATCATGATATCACGTATGAAGATCTTACCAAAACTTAAATTGGCATCAATGTCTCAAAATATTGTAATTAGGCACTTGTCAAATCAACATGGTTCATCCTATCTCAAAGACTAACATCCAAACTCTAAATTTATAAAATTTCATATTTTGGTTGATTCTTCATAAAACCAACAAGTTTAAATTCAATTCACTTGGAAACTGAAAGACTGACTTGAAATTTTGATGGCAACCAAGTATAATAAAAAGATAGTTACTAGAAATTCCTGCAACTAGAAGAATGAGAATCAAGTACAATGAGATTCTTGATACAATTATATGTGCTAGGCTAGAAATAGAATGACTAAGAACAGAGGTAAAAATTTTATCTTGAATATTGAGATTAAGCTAAATGGAAGGTTGAATACAGAGTGAATAAAATTGGGATTGTTCACATATCTTTTGGAAAGACAGACTATGCAAAAGATCTTGGAAACTTGCTTGCTGCAATAGTAGTTAGCATAAGGCTTTGTTAGCTAAGTGGTTGTATAAAGTTATTACTTTAGTTGATTGTGGGAGACTAACTTTCCAATCTCATATGACTAAGATTGTTAATTACATTCTTCTTTGGAAAGAAGAAACACTTATGATTTAAACTACTTATGCAATAACATGAACTAATCATTAAAACTACCATAGAAGAAAATAAATGGGAAAGAACACATATTTATTGATTAGAACATATACAATGATCTTTTTGATCTTTTGAAAGACATATACATTAACGAAACATAACGAAACCTAGGTTATTATACCTTGTTGGTACCATTGATCTCTGGTTCTTAAGACTTCTTCTTCCTTGAACTCCTTGTAACAATACTTGATGTGCAAGACATTGGGAGAGAAAAACATGCTCAAAGATGTCTTTAAAAGATGTGTAACACCTCGAACCCAAAATCAATTTAAATTATTCAATTAAATTTTTATTCAAATTTTAATATTTTAAAAAATGATTTAATTATCAATCTTTGAAGTCCTAAAAATTAAAATAAAATATAATAAATAAATAAAGCAATAAAGGTCATAAGTTTTGGGAGAGCAAAATGAATTAGTTTGGGGGAATTGGCAGAGTCCCCATAACTAGGAAATTTCTTGGAAAGAAGTGCAAGGAGTATTTTCGTCATTTCAAAAAATTAGAGGGCCACGACTGCTACAAAATAAGTTGGGGAGGCTTTACTAAACAATTAAAATCAAGATTCTACGGGGAGATTTTTGCAAAAATTGTATAAAAGGCTTAGAGTGCAAAATTCTACAAGGGAAATTTTCGGATTTCAAAGTTTATTAGAAACAAAGGAAAGGGGGAGGGCATTAGTTGCTCATTTTGAGAAACCAATGACCCTTAAAACCCCAAAACAAAGGGAACTGAACAGAAAAAAAAAAAAAAAAAAAGAGCAGAAGGAGAAGGGAAGAGGAGGAGGAGGTGGAGAGAGAGAGAGAGAGAGGTCGCGGGGAGCTGGCTATGGCATGGGAAGAACAAAAACATGATAAGGTATTTTAGGGTTTCTACTCCCTAAAATTTGTTCTAATCTTGTCTATCTATTGAAAGTTTTTTCTTTCTAAGAGTAGCGAATCACGTTTTTGGAGATAAACCTTAATTAAAAACGTATGAAATTTCATATTTTTGGGTTTTAATGACTCATTTGGAGACACACATGCATGCCCTATTTTGGGCAGTTTTTATACAAAATTGGGACATTTTGGACTGCCTAGAGTTCGGGTTTAGAGGTCTTGATGTTTGAAGAGAATTTCAAATGAAAATTGAAATTCCAATCCAATATGATCCTAGAGGGGGTGAATATGATATCTAGAATTTTTTGTTTCTTTTTAATTTAATTGTTTCCCCAATTAAGATAATTCAAATTAATCTTAATTACCCCACATTATGATCACTTAAGTTTAGTATTTTGATCGAAGTCCTAAAATGATCGATTAATAATGAATTGCAGATTCAATGTATTTTACAATATGTTTGATTAAACCGATTTACAAAATCACTAAGGCTTAGATGTTTGTGCCCAATTATGATATAAAAATTAAAGAACATATATAAAGCATGCAACCACAAAGACACAAGATATATAGTGGTTCAACACACTAACCTACATCTACTTTTCAAAGCTCACTATGGGGGCAAAGGACATCAACAAAACCTTACCTCTATTGGCTCCAGTAGAGGTGACTCTACACTTGGTGTCTCCGGCAAGTGCACACAAATTCGATGTTTCTGGTGGACTCTTAATCTTGCTTTTGGTGTCTTTGATGGAAGTTTTCTTGTCTGGTGTCTCCGATGAACATCCTCAAGTGACGGAAATGAGATAAATGATAATGGTACTTAGCCTCTTGAAGGTAAATGTTACTATGGTATTCACACCAGTTGAAGAGAACTTTCTTGATTTGATTTTTTAAGTTGGGCTCAAGCTCTCACAAGCTCCTTGATAGCTTCAAGGGTTTCTTCTCCAAGTTTTGGCTCCCCAAGACTTGTTTTCTCTCTTGTTTAATGATTTATCTATCTAGCTCAAGAACACCTCATGTAAAGAGGGTTCTAAAGATGTTTTTCATGAATGGAATGATCAATCTAACATAAAGGAGTAGTAGAAGTTCTTTTTTCATTTGGACAAGTCTCATGCTTTTATGGGCGAGCCAAGGCTTCCCAAGCCTTCCAACGGTAGAAATAACAGACAAAAATATGACCGTTATAGCTTTTTGGGCAACCTTGATTGCTTGCCGCGTGTCTCGAGCGCTTGGGGTACCCATGCATGAGCACTCAGACTCATTCATGAGTGCTCGGACTCCCCAGTTTTTCACCACAAACACATCTTGTGAAAACATCCATAACTTTCACTAGAAAACTTGAAATCGTTCACCATTTTTTGTTTGAAAAGTAAACTCCTATATCTTTCCAATGATGTTTAGATTATAATATAATTTGTACTGAGTTGATATAGGTTTATCATGTAACTTACCTCAAATTTGTTGACTCAAACAATACCAGTCAACATAGACACATGTTCCCTAGTAAGCCCTTTTCATGCTTTTTGAACTTTGGGTATTTCAATTATACCCTAATTAACTCTTCTAGGTGGTTCCTAGTGTTAACCATGGTCTCGGGGTCTCGTAAACACACACACATCTACCATATGGTCTCATTTACCTTTTTGTACTTGGAATTGATGTGTTAGCGATCCTTGGTGGTCTCTAGTGTCCTCATGATTTGTATATGGCTTGAATCTCATGGACATCTTCTCTTGGTGATGGTAGTCTTTACACTTCTCAGATAGGCTCTCAATATATTTATATTAAACACTCATAGCCTATACACCACCTAGACTTTGGAATAGAATTGACAATACAATATGACTTAACAATTATGAATAAATTTCATATTTTAGGGGTTTCCCATAACCTATTCAAAGACATGCACACCCCCCAGTTTTGGATTAGACTCTATAAAGGATTAAGGGAGTTTTTGACTACCAAGAGGTTGGGATTTAGATTGCGTAATGTGTGGGTCTCTGATGTAGAATAAACAGTACAGACTTTCCTTGAATGGAGGAACCGACAGAAGTTAGCATGCAAGAAGGCCAAAAAGTACTAGTAGGAATCATGGGCCTCGACGATGGAATTGCGTGAAATTTGGTGGGCTGAAGGGAATCGTCACAATGATAAAAAAAATCATGGTTTTTCCATGAGCACCGCTAGTTTTCGCACAAATTCTTTTGTTAAGGCCTTCAAATCAGCGTTTTGCTATTTTTAGTAACTTTCTTTTTTGCTATAACTTTTTATTTAGAAGTCAAAATAATATCCCGTTTATTCAGGGATGTCTCTTAGAGATTGTAGGATTTGATTTTATTATCATCTCAATTTACTATTTTTGTTAAAAATTTTCAAAGCAGCCTAATTTCGTGCCTAACACAAATTAGGGTTTCTTTCTCTATTTAAGAGCGTTATAGCCCTTAGGGCAAGTAAGCTTTTGATATTAATACAATTTTTTAGAGTCTTCTTTTTTTTTTTGTGGATTCCGGAAACCCCTTGCAGATTCAAGGGTTCTCATCTTAAAATAGATGTATTTTGTTTTCCTTGGCTTATTGCATGCATTAGTCTCAAAAAGGTTAAATAAAATATTTAGGGTTTACAATTTGGGTAACTAACTAATGTGTTAATGTACGATTTTAGACACATGAATTTGATTATTTATAGTTTAAGGTCTTGATATTTTATAATGGAAAATATGTGTTGCTACCTCAAAAGAAATTTGGACTTAATTTTAATTTTATAGATGTGGGCATTGTAATAATTGCTTAACTATATGATGAACAAGGAATTATGTTGTTGCCAGAACTTTGCTATTTCTATCCAAGTCTTTGTGAATTTATTTTTTGAAAATTTTAAAATTTGATTATAAATGACTACGCTGAGATTTTTTTGTATTAAATGCTTTGATGGTTGTAAATGGTCAAAGTTATAGCATTAGCATCTGCACAATAAGATTAGTTCTATTGGTACATGTGTAGAGCTAGGCTTAGAATTTGTATAATTGGGGGTTTGTTATAGATCAAATCTTAGGTTGGAACTTGCTGCATTTGAAGGGTTATGTCATGCTTAGTATTACGTTAAATAAATCCTTTATGTAAACGTTTGTGTTTGGTAGGCTTATGCGTTTTGCCTATATACCATAATTAAGTGCAGTAAATGAGCTGAATGTCAACTTTGATTTCAAGCATGGTTTAATCTTAGTAATAGCTGAAAGTGAGATAATTATATATATTTGAGATGGTGCCCTTCTGTTGGACCTAAAATTTGACTTATTTGTGCATACATTAATGTCTTTCCCTATGCTAAAGATGACCATGAGGGAATGCTTGTTATTGGCACACTTAGCTGCTCAGTATGATTCCTATTTGGTGTGTATATATGTTACTATGCATGAGTTTAGTATAAAATAAACTCATGTATTGGGTTATGCGATGCAAGATGCATCATTCCATTAGATTGAGAATTTATTGTGTTGCATGCTTATGTTGTGGAGCTAACAATATGCATGAGATAGGTGTAGCATTTGAAGCTGCAAATGCTAGAATAGATGTGGTACGAGTGAGTCTAATGTAATATCCAGGTCTGACAAGATGTGAATGTGATATCCAGACCCGATGAGCCATCAGTTGTATGGAGATAATACTGTCACATCTGAAGATACTGTCGTTTATTAACCTTTAATGTTAGGGATTTTGATTCTGCATTATGTTGCAATCATAGCATAGAACTTTATCTACTTGCATATTATAATGGTTCTTGTCAATGATATAGACTCTCTATTGAATTGATTATGTTTAAAGAATTTGTGGTTTATAGATGATTATATAGGTAGTGACTATGTTGTGGTTGATTATAGAAACTCTAATTTAGAACTGCCTGCTTTCCAAATTTCTAAAGCTCATCCCCCTTATTTCTATATTTTTTAGATAGAGATACTTCGTGATCCTAGTTGCAATTGGCAGTATAGTTGTGCCTGAGTTAGAGGCAAAGTAGAGCAAGTAGATGGCATGTTTTGGAACCTTGACTTGCGTCTAATAGATAGTTTATCGATAAAAGGCTATATACATAGTGTTTTCTTTTGTACATTGTTGGGTTTTGTATTATTTTTTATAGAATACTCTTTTTGTATGTATAACTATTATATGATACATGTGGATGATACTATTGGATACAGAGCTGTTGGACAAACAACGTTGATGTTTATGGATGCTTGACATATGTGAAGTGTTATTTAAATTGTGGACTATCAGGTGATCATAATATATGTTGAGATGTGGATTACTACTATTCATCCCTAGGGTCCATATAACAGTTGATATGTTGCCAAAATTTTGACAGATATGGCACATGGATTTCCCTACCTACTCGGAAATAAAATGAGATTAAAAGTAGAGGGAGAAATGAGTAATAATTATTAGGTTTAATTATCACGCTCTGGGGTCAATTAGTGTCTAATTGGATTCGGGACATGATAAGATACCCACATGTGTAGAAGGTTGGATACGGATTTAAATAAGAATTTTGCTAAATATCCTTGTTTGAGCAAGAGTTCATGAATTTGTTGCTTTCAGAATCCTCCTTATACTTGGAGTTTCTTGTGGCAATCAAAGTTTATGGTGGAGTCTATCTCAATTCTTGATTAACAGTGTAGATTGGCTCCTTTGACGTGTTGGGGAGTCTATTTTTCTCTTATCTTTACTAATCTTTATTGGTTTAAATAGAGTTTTGTAAAGTTACATATTTATTGTCCTTAATGCATTAGATTTGTTATTCTTTTGATGATGTGGGCTTTGTAGATGACTTGGTCACGAAACTTGATGTTTCACAACACTTTTAGACATATTAGGAGTCTAAAAACGAAACAAGAACAAATCCTCTGCAACAAGTTTAAATAACATTAAATGGAAATTGCCCTAAAAAATAACAGGTGGTAAAGAGTGGACCCACATTTAAGTCTGCGATGCAACACGTGTTAAAACTCCAACCCAATCCTGAAATTTCAATTTCCTAATATAGATGTCATTCATTGAGAGCAGTTTCCATTTAATATTATTTAAGCTTGTTGCAGAGGATTTGCTCTTGTCTAAAAACACATTATTCACCATTCATTATTGACAAAATATCAATTTAGGTAATATTTTTTTGTATTATGCTAGTTTATTTGTGAAAACAGATCTATTTGTGAGCATAGGGTCATTCACGAATAGAAGCTTATTCGCGAATTATGTTTTATTGGCGACTTATACAAAAAAGAATTATAAAAATTATCATTTGAGAGCATCTTTAATTATTTATCATTCAAATAATGATATAGGGTCTAGAGGATTTCTTCATAAAAAATTGTTTTGTCATGTTGACATTTGGTCATGCCCTTAGGAGAAATGCTGGCGACAGTTGCTCTTTCAGTCATCGTAACACTGCATGCCTCGTGCATTCTACATGTAGTCATGTTGTAATTTGTGTAGCCCATGTATATTACGGGGGCCACATGTTAGCATCATTTGAAGATAGAAATGTGGCAACTGCAAGAGTAATTGTCATTAGTACACCCCTACCCCTAAGTTACAGTTGGATTTTGGCTGGTATATGTTCTCTTGGAGGCTCCTCAAACATGAAAAGCCCCCAAGAGTTCGGAAAAAAGAAAAATCCTAATGGACTGATTCACTGCAAGCTTTGAAACTGCAGTGACGAGTTTTCCGAGACTTAGAGTTCGGACATGTCAGATTCGAACCATCCATCTTATAGGAAATCCTCTGGATTATACAAGTGTATAATGCCCTTGTCTACATCAGCTCATGATTCATGGGGTGTTGTACTTTTCCCTTGCAAATTAGAGCCCTTGAATCTACCTGAATTTTCATTCTTTTAAATTAACAAGACTTGAAAAATGCACTTTTTGCCACATGGAAGAGGGCAATTGGATTGAAACTTTCCATGTAGAAAGGGATGACCTGGAGAAACAGCTGGACCCACATTGGCTGCCACCTCAGCTCAGAATCATGGCAACGACCCATTAAGACTTACATAGCCAAAAGATAACACCCCCTATATACTTTGACACTATAAGGCTGTGTCTAATTGCCACCTGTAAGAAATCATTTCAAATTAAATTCTCATGGCATTTTTTATAATGTTTATCAGTATAATTATGCTACTACAGTCTATGCATGATTTGGTTGTTCCTTAGATATGTTGGTTCCTTTGTCTTCAATTGTGTAGCATAGGTCTTGAGTGGAAGCTCACCATCTATTATACTATTTCTTTTTAATGTTTATGACGGGCTTTTCTCTAAAATATTTTGACTAACCATATATTCATCTGACTTCATCTTACAAGCCATCGTGTCAAATGCTGGATTAGTGTTCAACCATACATAGAGGTTGATGGTGATTTTACTATAATGCCGATTGTGCAAATTCAAGTATGGTTCTAATTCTTTGGGTTTTCATTTGGAACTTGCAACGCATGCCTCACAGTAGCAGCCAATTAGAGGACCCTGTTTAACAGTTCAAATGTAATGTAATAAAATGAGATCCCATGATAAAAGAAGATTGATAGTCAATGGAAATTAGTATCTTTAATTTTTTACTATTTTCAAGAAAATGATTTCCACTTCTTATCTCTTGGCTAGGAAACAAGGACTGAGATGTAATTTTCTCATTATTATACTGCTTATGATTGCTTATAATGTTAGTTTCTATCCTACATTTTTCTTGTTTTAAAATATTTTATTATTAAAAAGTATTTATTGTATTTAATAGGAGCAAATGTGTCCAGGGGATGTCATATAGAATAAAATTGGTGGGAATTTAAAATTTCTTCCAACCCCTGCCCATATATATATATATATATATATATATATATATATAGGCAATAAATGTTAGAACCTGTTTGGCAGCCACCTGTAATGTAATCATTTCATTTGAGTTTCTCAAGGCATTTGTAACCATTAAGTGATGGTTTGTAATGAATTCATTCAAATTTACATTGATTTGTTAACTATGAAGTCATTTTAGTTTTTCTATAAAATGAAACGGCTAATGTTATCAAGCACAAATCAGTACAAATCTGAATTAGTTCATTACAAACCATCCTATTGTGACTATAAAAGCATTGGAAAACTCAAATGAAATAATTACATTACAGGTGACTGCCAAATGCAGCCTTAATATATTACGAAGACGAAGAAGATGATTCCCCACAGAAAAACCACCTGTTACAACCAAGATCCAGATTGGTGTTTTTAAAACACCATCAAACCAGATCGTGGGCCTTAGAGTTAAGTCCTGCTTACATGTTTAATACAAACATTCCGGCATGGAGATATAAGTGCCTTACATTCTAAAAAAAGGTAACAAGCATTCCAAAGACAATATATAAAGTTGGAGTTGACTGTTTGGACCGCCTTGGCAGAGTCCAATTCCAAAATAACCTTTTGAACTTGAAGGTGAATTGCCAGGTTAAGAACTAGGATGATTGCTTCCATTTCTGCTATAAAAGGATCTTGCCAATGGTCACGCCCCAGCACCCGAACCGGTGTCCTGGACAGAACATTTATTACCACGTGAGAAATCACTTGTCAACAACTAGAATATCAAGAATATCATAGTTGGATGAAAAAAAAGTGGAGAGTGATTGTCTGTGTTGATACAGACCTCTACAACTGTGCATTGATTGACACATGAACTTATCAGTCACCATACACACTACAGGAGTAGAAAACCTAATTTTCATGGTCCCATGGAAGTAAAGGAATTAACTATTCTGATATCATGATATTCGTTGCAGATTTTTACTGTTAGGGCTTGTGTTTGTATGTATAACTTAAAGTCGAACATATTATCTATAAGAGAATCCCCTTTGTTACCTTATGACTATGGGATTGATCCAACTTATGAGAACTAACACCAATAATCAATATAACTCGGGTGTAAATTTCTAGGCACCAAACAAGACTACTGTTCTTCTATTTTTTTTTTTTTTTTTCTACTTTCCCTCTCTTTAAGTTACTAATGCTGTAAAGTATTTTGTATATAAATAATTATTTAGCCTTGGAGAAGGCTAACAATCTGAAATTCGATCTACTGATGATCAGATTTCTAATAGCACTAATGGATGGTTTAAAAAAAATAGAAATTGTGAAAATAGGGAAAAGGTGTACCTGCGCTGCGGCTAAGAAATACAACATTCTATCGCTCTAGTGTCTTGAGGAATCTCTCACTGCAGCAATGGTGGAAGAGTTGTTCAAAAGTAAATACAATACTTTTGACGTTCCTTGCTTCCTTTTCTTCTCTATCTCAGCTTTTATGTCTTTCAATAATCAAATTTGTTCTGGAAAACAGACTTGATGGTTTGATCTTCCCATTCTAACCTGTCCCACCATTCCAGCTCTCCCTTGATCCATTGCAAAGTGTCCTTGGCACTGTTGGCGTCGACTGGTAGCTTATTTAGTTTTGGGCAGTTTCTCACTCTGATTTTCTGTAAGGAAGGAAAAGGCAATGCAATTCTACATATGCTCTTCAAGTTTGGTAGCCCATAGATGTCTATTGTTTTGAGACTTGAGAACATGTTCATCTCTGCCTCTACAGTTGTAACTTCACCATGGATGACTTCTTCTATTCCCTCGCAATTCAATATAAGAAGTACTTGGAGGCTCTGAACATGACGAAGCCATGTAAGGTCCTTCAATGCATGACAATAAGAAATTCTTACGTCGCGAAGATTTTTTAAGCAAAGAAGAGTTTGCGATCTCCCTCGTATGATCTTTAAGTTTGGGAGATTGTAAAGTATTAGATCCTCCAGGTGGGACAAGGACCAACTCTCTTCTTCCCCTACTTCCCAACTAGTAGTCAATTCTTCCAATTGTACACAATTTAAAAACGTAAGCTGTTGTAGATTATTCATATTCCCAAGACTTATCGTTGCCGCTGCTGGTGATGATGAGGATGACGGTGGTGATGAAGGTGACAGTGTGATTGAGGTCAAACCTTGGCACTCCCTAATTTGTAAACATCTGGTGCACATCCGTAATTTGTTGTTGCTGAGTAATCCTTGGAGAACATGAATTGTGTTTAATGTAATTCCAAGGGATTTCAAGTGTTTCAAGCATTCCAATCCACCTAGATTTGGTGTACACTGATCACCATCAGAATGCTGTAATTCCCAACTGCAACTTTGATATAAATTCAACACTTGCAAACTCGAAAGCATTGATATCTCCCTATGAGGAAATGACGAAAGAGAATACGTGTCTATCAAATTTAAGTACTTCAATTTTCCCCAATTTTTCAAATCAGTGGGAAATTGTTCAATTTTGCTATATGACAGATTA
>JAOXJP010063371.1:0-15576 GCA_025762735.1 Platanus orientalis | reverse complement strand
TAATGTATTAATCCCGGCTGGTATGTGGTGGGCCCCTCACCTCCCCTGCAGGCCGGGGGGGGAGGGGGGATGGCATCAATAATACAAAAGATCATTTCTTGTCACACAAAAGTTTCATCCTCATTTGAAATTAGCTTACTACTAATGATCAGAGGTTACCTGACTTCTATTGCTATCCACTTACAGGACCGGAAGGAAACACTACAACAAGTTGACGAGTTCTTGAACACAAAGGTTGCTCCCAAAGAGCTTTTGGGTGATATACAGGTAGCATATGCTAACTACCATAGAAGCTTTAATTTAATTCAGGTTAAAGATATTCTGTTCTGAGTCTTCTGATTCTAGTGAATGGTTTTGCCACTTTGGAGTGCTTATAAGGCAAATCCAGACTGTTCATCTGAAAGGGTATCCTCTGGATTACCCACCTGTATAATGTCCTTGTCCACTTGATCCCCATGCCCCAATGTGTTTTAATACTTTTCCCCTTCAAATAATAGCCTTTAAAATTTTCATTTTTAAGTAAATTAATGTAAGAAGTGACTCATTTTTCCTAGTGGCAGATTGGGCTAAAACTTGCTACATAGAAATAGAGTACATGAAGAAACAACACATAGTTTCAGTTTGGGCTACCATCTTAGCTGCCAAATGTAAAATGCATATTTGTCTAAACAGAAACGTGACCTCTTTATTTAATTCAAAAGGTCACTTTAGAAGCTCATTTGAAGATCAATCTGTTGCAACTTGCAACACTTAGTTTCAACTAATAGTTCATTTAAAATTTCCATAGTCTCAAAGTACTTGACAATGATATGTTCTAGAATACCGTAGACTCCTAATATGTATAAATGAACAGTTTTTTGCATTTTGTTATTTAAATATTTAAAGGGAGACTTACACCTTTGATTCTATTATCTCTCTGCTCTCATTGTACTGGAAATTCAGCAAATTGGGACGGCTCTTCTACCATTACCTTCAAATACAAAGGCTCTACCCGCTCCTCTGAAGGGAGGCCCTAACACCGCTGCTCCTGCTAACCCCACACTGAAAGATGAAGCTGTCCCTGAGTTGAGTGCTCAGCCAAAAGTAGAATCTGTTGTGGAACCTACTCCGCAGATCAATTCAGTCCCCAAAACAGAAGTTAAAGATGAATCATTTCCTGGACCAGCAAGACCGCTGTCACCATTTCCATTTGTAATTCCCATCTTCTAGTACTCTGCATATTCCTTTCTGTTTTAGTTTCTTTTCATGCTTTCTATTTTTCAGTCTACCTAGTGCTAAAAGAATGCAGTTCATGGGATACCTTGAAATAACTTGCTGTTCTAACTTTCAGACACTATTTCCATTTGCTCATGAGTTTTCATTTAAGACATTTACTATCGAACAATTGTCTGGTGAACTAAAACAATCCAGTTGTCAATCTTATGCACTAAAATGGTGTTTGTGTTCTTCTTATCTTTATGGGTGCAGTATCCAGATTTCAAACCCCCGGCGTCTCCTTCCCCATCACAGCCATAGAACCTCATAGCAGTGTGAGATCTACAGATGTGTTTTCGCAACAGGCAATGCTCTGGCATAAAATACAGCAAGCTACTGGGCAAGTTGTGAAATTCACACTTGTTCTAGGAATCCCTTGAGCTTAAATGACAATTTCAAACTGAAGGACAAAGTACTAGAGTGTTGTGAGTTGAATAATTCCTGGTCTGCGAGGAGTTTTCCTTTGTTTCATCGGCAACTTTATTGCCACCAAATTTTATTTTGTTTTATTTTTCTGTTGATGTAAATGTTGGATCTTGTGTATCATGTTTGTTGAATCTGTTGCTTGTATTAGCTTTGAGAAACATGTGGACCAACATGTTAGGATCATTTTTCGAAAGGTTTCTTAGCTCATTGTGTTCCGCACCAAAGTAGAAACCTTTTTTCACTTATAATAAGGTCAACTCAACAAAGCATTGTCCCAGCTGGTTGGGGTTCGCAACACAAATTAAGTTTCATCATTCTATTTTGTATCAGGCCATAGCTTTCATTAAATTGTAAGCATTCATATCTTTCCTTAATACTTTAACCAGGCCATTTTTGGCCTTCTTGTTGCTGTGCAGTTATTGGTGTTCATTGCTCTTGTGATCGAACCATCTTAGTTGATTCTCATTCACCTCATTACATCACCTGTAGGTGCTACACTAAGCTCTTGTGAATGCGTTCAAAACTGATTCTGTAGTTTATAGGCTTATTACTCATCTATCTCAACATCCTTAGTTATATACATTCTATGCATGTGTTGTTTCTTTGTTACCCAACATTTTGTACCTTAAAACATAATTGGTCTTATTACAAACTTATAAACTTTATTCCTTTCAATTTTAATTGTATGCAGTGATCACACAACACTTTAGAAATACCTTTGCAATTCACCCACCATGACTTATGCTAATGTTTTTTTATTTTGCCACCCCAAGCCTTTGATGGTTGCATTAGGTAGACAATTGGCATAAAACCTTACAACAACCTACTTTTACCTTCCCAATCTAATGCTCATGACCAATTGGATTCTAAACCTCTATTTGCATACGTGGAGCTTAAACTCTAATTAAATGCAGGCATTGCTTCACCTATTAGAACTTAAACCAAAATTAATATTATCATAAAGTACTAATTGCATCACGATAGCCTAAGAGTTGTATCTAACTATGAATCTTATGAGGACAAAATGTTAATTTTGTAAACATCTTGTACATTTTAGGCCTAGTCGAGTTGCCTTGAATTGTATAATAAAGAAAGAAAAGAATAGATAAAAAATCCTACAAGAAAAGGAAAGAAATAATCATGAGAAATATATGACACAACCAACTTTTCTTGGCAATCAGATAGCTTAAAAATGATTTCTTGAGAAAATTTTGTCATGAGAAGACCTTTTCATGGCAGCCAGACTGGGCCAAAGTGAATTCCTTTATGAAGGAATTTCAACAACTTCAATAATCAGCTCAAGCACTTGAGTGTACTACATGAACAAAAAACTAAATTCAAAAACCCATTTTTGTTTTCATGTAGTTAAGCGTCTTGAACTGATCAGATCTCATCCAAGCACAAAATTCCAAGGTGAACTCGTCAAGAGTGTGTATGAGTGACTGTTAAAAGGAAAGGAAAAGTATCTCCAACACCCAAATTTGTCTGTTCCTCCATGTCTTCTGATGTGATGTTTCTCAAATTTGGTGCCTCTTTTAAATAGGGAACAAATGTTCATTTGAACACTTTCTTTTCAGTTCTAGCCTTATACGCCCTTTTTGTGGAGGAAGGATTCTGTCCGCCTCCCTTAATGAAGGCTTGGTCTGCTGGGTGTCAGGGGGTGGACACATCAACGCTGAAAAGTGATTTACACTTTTTGGGGAGCACTTATCATTTTCTGGTGTTGACATGTTTGCCCCTGATGCCCAATAGACCAAGTGTCCATTAAGGGAGGCGGACAAAATCCTTCTCGTTTTTTTGGGATTTGTTAAAATTTATTTTTAGCAAAAATGCTGAACAACCAATCCTAACAGACAGCATGATACATAATACCAACTAAACAGGATCAAAGAAAGATGTTAATGATCCTTGTCTAGTGGATAATTAGGATAATTAAGAATATCCCCCATAATTTGGTGCATCCCCTTAATGAACACCTAATGTCTTCCTGCATGCAGGGGGATACATCACCTAGAAAAGTGAAAATCACCTCCCCCAAAAAGTGTAAATCACTTTTTCGACGTGATGTGCCTTTGCTTGTGAGAGGACTTCAGGTGTTCGTTAAGGGGGAGCATCAAATCCATTCCAGAATATAGTTTATCGAAAATACTATGTGTCATGTAAGGATTGGTTTTTCAACATATCGGGACTCCTTTTTTTTGGGTTTGAATTAGGTATGAATGAAGTTCATACTGATGTATTAGAATGGCATCAGGGGCTGACACATTAGTGCCAAAAAGTGACTTACACTTTTTTGGGGGCGCTTATCACTTTTCAGTGCTGATATGTCCACCCCTTGATGCCATTCTACTACATCAGTATGAATTCATTTGTACCCAATATTCTCTGCATTTTTTGGAACCTACTTTTTCAATTGAAAACTGTTTTTACGGTTTTAGTCTTATACATTTCACACTTTGTGTTTAGGGGCACGGGGGGACAGACAAATTGGGTGCAGAGATCCTTAAATACTGCAAATGCAAAATGCCGTAAAACAAAAAATAAATAAAGGGACAAATACTCAAATCAAGCGGGAAATGATTACTCGTTGTAGTTTGAACCGAAACCACACCTTCGTCCTCTCCCTCTCTTCCGCCTGCTGTAATGGCGAAGGTCAAGCATTTCGCCAGCAAGAGCCGACGCCGACGGCATTCGGGGCCATCATCTGGTTTGATCTCTATCTCTTCCTTTGTCTCTCTCTCTCTCTGAATCTGTCCATCTCTCTCTTATGTTTCTCTGGCTTTCTCTTAATTTCTGTGATGATCTTTTTACATCTGAAACCCTAATTGATTGTGCTATCTCTTCTGCATATTCTAATCGCAGCAGCTGGAGCAACCTCGGCATCTCCCGGGTCTAGTTCGGTACTTTTCTCTCTGTTTTCTTCCTCAGTTTCTCTTCTCCTTTCTTCTCCTTGCTCTTCCTCTTTCTTTCTTTTCTGGTTCATTTATGTGAAATCGATTCGTCAAGTCTTTGAAAAATTTGGGAGAAAATACAGGCACCTCGTAAACATGCGAGAGGAAATGCTGCTGATGCACCGGAAAGTGAGTTCTTTGCGGCATTATTATCTATCTTTTTATTTATTTATTTTGGTTATTTTATTGTTATTATTTAATGTTATTGTTGTTGCTGTTGTTATGATCAGTACTTGTTGTTTTGAATTGCGGTGGTTCATTTTATTTTGGAATAATTGATGCTTCAGGTTCAGCGGCAAGGCGACAGCAGCGCAAGCCCCATCGCTACAGGCCAGGAACAGTGGCTCTTCGGGAGATTCGGCATTTCCAAAAGACTTGGAAGCTGGTGATACCGGCGGCACCTTTCATTAGAACTGTAAGCTGATAAGCTCAACTGGAATTAGGGTTTAAAAAAAAAAAAAAAAAATCTTAGGGGAACCTAAATGGGACAGTTACAGAGAAATTGATGCCAACTGAACCTAATGTGACTTAGGGCTTGATGATTACTGGTGCATGAGAACAAAAATTTATTTGTATATATGTGAATGAAGAATGCAAACAAATCTTTAGGACATGTTTTGAAACCAAGTTAACATTGCTCACCAAAATCTTAGCCTGCACAGTGAAAACCAAGGTATTTCTTGTGTTCATTAATGCGACCAACGTGAAGAAAGTGCTCACAATCAACAATTTAGACCGTCCAAATGTGAGAAGTCTTTGAATTGGCTATAGAATAAAGACTACACTGCTCCAGCTATCCTAATCATCTGGCCATTGCAATATCCAATGGTTTGTATCATGCCCCGGATGATTCTATGGATGTTTAGGATACTCCAAACAGTGCAAAGTATGGATTATGACCAATTCAGATGTTCTAGTATTTAAAGTAACTGTCCATTGATTGTGTTAACGTGTATTGTATGAGTTGCATTGTAGAAGTTGTTATAACCGCCTTTGGCGTGGCCTTTTGTAATATTCATTTTCATCATTTAAATAGATCTGAGAGTCTCTGAGATTAGTGAGCTCATTTTCTCTCATGTTGGTTTTCTTTCCGTTCTTTATTTTCTACATAGTATCGGGAGTCTACTGACCAGTGTCCTTTCTCTGTTCCTGGTTTGTTTCTCTGTTCTCTCTTCTTTCTAGCGGTGAGTACCTTTGCTTCTCTTCAATTGGTTATCTCTAACCTCAGCTCCCTGCTTATGGCGAAGCTTGATGTTCAGAATTACTTACTTTGGAGAACTCAGTTTCTTAGTGCTCTCAGGGTTCATTGTCTTCAATCTCTCCTTGATAGCTCCTCCTTACCTCCCTCTTAGTTTCTTTGGAATGATGATGGTAAATTGAAGGCCAATCCTAAGTATTCGAACTACCTTCTTTTTTATCAACAGCTGCTTAGCTGTATCATCACTACTGTCTCCAAATCGGTCTTACCTCATATCCTAATTACTCTCATGCTCAAGATGTATGGCTTCCCTGGAATGCTAGTACACCTCGATGAGCAGATTATCTGCAACAAATTAAGAGCATCACAGATACTCTCACCACTATTTCATCGCTGCTTGATGATGATATCGTTCTACATATTCTCAATGGTCTTCCATTTGCTTATAATGCCTTCAAAATGGTGAACAAAATGGTGAACAAAACTCATTAGCAATCTGTTTCAATTGAGGAGCTTCATAGTATACTCTAGATTAAAGAGCTGATTGTTACATCGGTTGAATTAGAGGTTCTCTCTCCACCTTTGTCCA
The DNA here is from genome assembly GCA_025762735.1 of Platanus orientalis. Classification (NCBI taxonomy): domain Eukaryota; kingdom Viridiplantae; phylum Streptophyta; class Magnoliopsida; order Proteales; family Platanaceae; genus Platanus; species Platanus orientalis. The sequence goes on along the minus strand of JAOXJP010063371.1, from coordinate 9,158 downwards.
CGACATTCTCTGTTTCTCGTTCTCCTACCTCTCGTCGAGGTTGTGGCTTCTTCTTTGGCTGTAGCCGTGGACGTAGTCAATCCTATGGTAATTTCTCTTCATCTTCTCAGATTATTTGCAAGATCTATGACAAGTTCAATCACATAGCAGCCGATTGCTCCCACTAGCTTAATCTAGGATTTCGTGGTTCCTCATCCACACCTGCATCTACATTTTCATCTTCTCTGACCGTCTATACTACATCTCCTTCTTCTCCCTCTTCTTCTAATTGGTATGTAGATTCTGGCGCTACTAAACATATTACTTCTGATCTTTCGAATCTTAGTCTTCATCATACCTATTATGGCTCTTCTTCGGTTCTTCATACCTGTAATGCTTACCTTCCTTCTACTCATACATTTAAATTGAATGATGTCCTTCATGTTCCCTCAATTTTTGCCTATCTTCTCTTTGTTCAGTGTTTTGCTCAAGACAACAATTGGACTCTCGTTTAACTCCTCTGGCCTTGTGAACCAGGACAATCTCATGAAGAGGATTCTGTTTCAGGGTCTTAATAGTCGTGGATTCTATCCTCTTCTTGGCTCTGTGCTTTCCACATTGCCTCTTGTGTTTACCAACTGCTTTACCATTGCTCCACTTTGGCACAAACGTCTTGGCAATCTGTGTTCTCCTACCTTGAAGACCATACTTTTTCTTTACACTTACCTGTAACAGATTTACAAATTTTTCATTCTCATGAACGTGCTATGACCAAGAGCCATAAACAACCTTTTAAATTTTCTATTATTTCTACTTGCTCACCTTTGGATATTATACATTTGGATGTTTTGGGGCCCTCTCCCACTTCCTCTTTCTGTGGTTTTAAATATTATGTCATATTCGTTGATGAATTTTCAAAATTTACTTGGTTTTTCTCACTTCTTAACAAATTTGATGTATTTCAAACCTTTCAATTCTTCAAATCAATGGTTGAGAATTTACTTTTGTCTAGAATTAGAACTTTTCACATTGATGGGGGTGGTGAATATATGAGCAGTTATTTTCAATCATTTCTCACTTCACATGGCATATCTCACTAAGTTTCCTGCCTCTACACCTCGGAGCAAAATGGTGTTGCCGAGAGAAAACACCATCATATTATTGAGACCACTCTCTCTTTATTGAAAACAACCTCTATGTCCCATTCTTTTTGGGTTGACACTGCCTCTACTCAGTTTTCCTCATTAACCATCTCCCCACCTCTGTTCTTCATAATCTCTCTCCTTATGAGGTGTTATTTCATTGTTCTCTTGATTCCAAGTTCTTAAAAGCTTTTGGTTGTGCTTGTTATCCCTTGCTCCAGCCTTACTTCTCTCATAAGCTTGATGTTCACGCATGCCACTATATCTTTCTAGGCCACTACTCCAAGTCCAAAGACTACTGGTATATGGACTTTGAGACGTGCCAACTTTGAAACCTTGAAAGGTCTATATTTCTCGTCATGTTCTTTTTTGTGAACATATCTTTCCATTTTCTCTCCAGTCTTCCTTTTCTTCCCTATCTAGTTCTTCTCTTCTTCCCCCTCCTCCCCTTTCTCCTCCTTTTTCTTCTTCCTCTCTGTCTTCATTGCCTTTTGGCTCTGTTTTTTAATCCGTCCATTCTTTTTCCCCTGTTCCATCTTCTCCTCTGTCTTCTGTTTCCATGTCCTCACCAGCCCCTCCACTTCTCTTGCTCTTCCTTCTTTCTCTTCTCCTCCCACTCCCTCTTCTTCCCCTTTTCCTTCTCCTTCTTCAACTTCCACTGCTACCTTTGTTCCTTCTCTTCTCCCTCCTTCTACCTCATCTTGGCACCCAATGACTACCAGATGATGTGTTGGTATTACCAAATCGAGGCATCCCTTATCTTTGTTTGCCTTAGTTGAACCTTCTTCTTCTTCTTCTTCGGTTGAACCTTTGTCTTTTACTGATATTGTTAAGCATCCTAACTGGCGTAATGCTATGCTTGACGAGTTTCAAGCCCTTCAGAAATAGGGCACTTGGTCCTTGGTTTCTCCTCCTCCTGACCCCAACATCTTTGGCAATCAATGGATTTATTGTATTAAGTGGGATGCTCATGGTTGTATTACTCGATACAAAACAATACTTGTCTCTAAGGGATTTCATCAGCAGGCTGGTCTTGATTACCATGAGACTTTGGTGGTCAAGCAACCCACAATTCGCCTTATACTTTCTCTTGCTCTTCACTTTAACTGGCCCGTACAACAACTGGATGTTTGCAATGCCTTCCTTCACGCATCTATTCATGAGGATCTTTTTATGGCTCAACCCCAAGGTTTTATCAATCCGCACTTTCCTCACCATGTGTGTCGTTTTCATAAGGCTCTTTATGGACTGAAGCAAGCTCCTCATGTATGGTATGAGCGTTTCTTTGCCTTTGTTCTCTCTTATGGATTTCAAATGTCTCTCTGACATCTCCGTCTTCGTGAAGCCTACAACTAGTTCTATCACCATTATATTGGTTTATGTGGATGACATCTTGGTTACCGACCGTGACAAAACTTTCATTAATCAGTTAATCCTTGACTTTCATTCTCTTTTTGATATAACATGTTTTTATCTCAGTCCAAATATGCTTTTGATATTTTAACTCGAGCCTCAATGGCTGATTGCAAGCCGTACCAAAGAAATCACCACCTCTACATCCTGATCCACCCTTTTTTGATGTCACTCTTTACAAAAGTCTTGTTGGTGCTATGCAGTACCTATCTATAACCAACCCGATAGCGCCTTTGCTGTAAATTGCATATCTCAGTTCATGCATGTTTTGCTTGCTTTTCATTTTCGGGCTATGAAGCTCTTGTATGTGCTCCCATATAAGAGGGTTAGATTCAAATATGTATTTTAGATGAGATTTTAAGTGGTTTAGAGTCTAGGGAGTGTTTTGTAACAAGGCACTTTGCCAAGGGTTTTTTGCAATTTTTATTTGAGGATTCACTTTGTAATAAAACTAAAATTAACCAAGTTTATTGAGTAGTTTAGTGTGGGACGATAACCACTTATTTTGGTCTCTTTTGTGGACTTTAAAAAGCCAATGGGCCCCATAATCAATATTGGTTGTACAACTAAGAACTTGGGGTTATTAGGACTCTTAAAAGTCAACCAAGGTGGGGTCCACTATTGGTTGGTTGACAGCTCTTGTTTACAAGTTTTTTTATAAGTTTAGATTTTAGGAAAGTATTACTTGGAGTTGGAAGTCCTAAATATCTAGGAGTCTTGTTAGGTAGTTTCTATTTTTCTTATTGCTATTTGTTTGGGTTTGTAAGCCTATTTATAGGCATACACAACTTCAATGAAAATTCAGACAATGAAAAATTAATTTGAATTGTTATTGTTGAGTTTTGGCCGTGGGTCCTTCCCCCTACCCCTCTTTTCTCTTGTTGTGGGTTTAGTCTAACGACTCTGCATTTTCCTACTTTCTACTCCACAATTTCTTCTTCTTTTCCTTCTTTTTTTTTTTATGAGAAAAAAGATTTATTGCTAGAAAAGAAAGGAAACGGGAAGAGGGGATGAGAAATCCCCGACCAACAAACAAACAAAAACCAAATAGAAAACCCAAATCCCAAACGGGCAACTACAATAGACCCCCTTAATACATATGAACCCCAATAGTACTATCCTAACTCCCCACAACAAGAGCCCCATTAGACAAACCTTCATTGCCTTTACATCTAGCCTAGAACACAATCAAGTCTTTTTCTCTCCTATACACTTGCCAAGCAGGCTCCACATGACCCTTGAAAACCCGACTATTTCTGTCCTTCCAAATTGTCCAACAAATTGCTATAGACACGAACCTCCAAACTTGCTTACCAAAAACATTGAAAGTCGATGAATGCCATCCTCCGAGGAGGCCTAAGAGGTCCGATGGGGTTATAAAAGTAGTCCCAATATCCTTAGCCAACTCACACCAAACCTCCCAAGAGAAGGGACAATGGATAAGAAGATGAGAAATTGATTCCCCATTGCGATTACACAAGAGGCAAACACTAGGTAGATGAAAGCCTTTCTTCCACAAGGCATCCATAGTAGAAATCTTCTCCAAGGGCACCATCCGCATAAAAAAATGGACCTTAAGAGGTACACCATTATACCAAATGGTGCTCCAAGGGCCCTTCACCTCCCTAGGGTTGGACACATACCCATAGCAAGACTTTAATGAAAATTGGCCCCTCGTTACAAACGTCCAGACCCGATGGTCTTCATGATCCAAGCCTATGTGCGACCTCTGCAAATGAGCCAAGAGATAAATCACCCTCGATATCTCCCGGTGGAACAAATCAGGTCTTAGGACCGGCGACCAAACAATCACGTTCCCCTGAATTGAGAAATTTGATGCCACCACCGCCGTAGGATCTGCAGCCAACCTAAACATGTCGGGAAAGTCCTGCTTAAGGGATTGCTCCCCACACCACACATCCTCCCAAATCTTTACATGGCTCCCATCCCTGACTTCAAAAGCCAACCCCACTTTAAACACCTGTCAAATCTACACAATTCCTCTCTATGGACTCTGGCCATAAGGACCCTGATGCAACATAATATCTCACCCATCCTCTAAACCATACTTTACTGCCACCACCTGTCTTCACAAGCTACCTTCGTTTTGATCAAAACGCCATAACCATTTACAAAGGAGAGCTTTGTTCATGTCCACCAAGTTGCGTAAGCCTGCTCCCCCTTTTTCCTTAGGAGAACACACCCTGTTCCATGCCACCAAATGCAAGTCATTGGCGACCTCCCCCCTCTCCACAAGAAATCCCTCTGTAATTTCTTTATGACTTTGCACACAAAACCAGGCAAGATCAACACAGATAGATAGTGAATGGGAATACTTGCCAAAGTAGCCTTTATCAAAGTTAGATGACCCCCTTTCGACAGATAGCAGGTCTTTCAACCATCGACAGATAGCAGGTCTTTCAACCATTGAGGTGCTGTCAATCATCGGATGCTGCACCTCCTTCTGTTTGTATGTGGAGCTGAGAGGAAGCCCCAAGTAGGTAAACGGGAGAGAACCCTATCTACACTCCAAATCCGCCGCAAGTATGTCCAAGTTCGGCATCTCCCCCACTGCAATCAGAGAGCTCTTTCCCATGTTTAAATGAAAGCCAGACACAACCACAAAGCACCTAAAGACACATTTGAGCAACCTTATCTGACACTGGGAGTTGTCGCAAAATATCATAGTATCATCTGCAAACTGCAAATAAGAAATAATTAACTCCCCCCACCTTAGAGAAAAACCTTCAAACATGCCCACCTCTACAACTCTTTTAATCAGACTCCTTAGAACACCAACCATTAGCAAAAACAAGAGAGATGACAATGGATCCCCTTGACGGAGACCCCTACTGCAACCAATGCATTCAATCGCACACAAAACCCCATCTACATAGAACTCCCTTGAAGAAAAGCACCTTGCTCCCTAGAGACCATACTCAGAAGGACTTCCTTGAAACACAAAGTTAGGCATTTGGGGATGATTTTATTGGTGTTGCTCACCAAGCTAAATGGTCTAAAGTTAGACACTTTCTCAACCCTCCTTTTTGGGATCAGGGCAATGTAAGAGGCATTACTGGCCCTATCAAAAAAAAAAACATTTATTATAAGTCTTTAATAACTAGCTTCAAAATCCAGCTTGATCACCTCCCAACAAAATTTGTAAAATGCAAGTGTGAATCCATCCGGACCAGGGGCCTTGTCATCATCCAGCATCCACATTGCCTTCTTAACTTCCTCCTTAGAAATGGCCTCTTCACCCATTCGGCCTGACCATCCCCCAACTGCGACAAGTGCAAGCCATCCACTTTTGGCCCCAACGGCCTAACTTCTTTAAAAATGTGTTGAAGTAATCCTCCACATGTGACTTTATCACCTTCGCATTTTCTACCCTCATCCTCCTTATCTGGAAACAATGAATATCATTAATTGCCCTACCCGTAAACGCCATCTTATGGAAGAACTTTGTATTATTGTCCCCTTCTCTTAGCTACTTCACCTTGGATTTCTAGCGCCACATCACTTCCTTCATGTTAAGAATCTTATCAAACTTCGTGTTAGCCAACTTTCTAGTGATCCTCTCTTCCTCCGCCAGGCCCTCAACCTCCTCTTTCCCATCCCATTTTTGGATCTCATCCAAATATTTCAATTTTCTCCGCATCAATGTCCTCAAAGACCTTGTTCCAAGTCCTCAACCTATCCCGAAGACCTTTTAATTTCAACCAAAATCTTTGGCCCAAAGATCCTTGCACGTCCATACTCCCCCACCATCCCTGAACTAGATGAAAGTTTAGAGAAGGAAAACTGGAGAGAAAAGAGAGAAACAAGAAGAAGAAAGAAGAAGACTGGAAAAAGAAGGAGAAACATCGTAGGTTAATTGATTCACTTGTACGATCCTCCCTTATTATCTTATGTGAATTATATGAGTAAAATACCCATATACCCCTTAATCACATATAATTACTAGTGTATCTTACACCCATTACACCTCACATTCCAACACTCCCCCTCAAGTTAGAGCATGAAGTCGTACTTTTGGTACTCCTTTTGTAAGAATGTCGGCGAGTTGTTGTTCTGTTGTTACATATGGAGTGCACACCAATCCTGCAAGAATTTTTTCTTTAATGAAGTGTATCAATTTCTATATGTTTGGTACGGTCATGTTGTACGGGATTATGAGCTATATTGATTGTAGCCTTGTCGTTGTATAGGTTCATTGGTATTGGTGTAGTAAGGCTAAGCTCTTATAGTAGTTGACACAACCAAATCATCTCACACACTCCATGAGCCATAGACGTATATTTAGCCTCTGCATTGGATCTAGTAACAACAGATTGTTTCTTACTCTTCCAGGTTACAAGGTTTCCTCCAACCAAAGAACAATACCTAGAGGTAGATCGTCTATCAGTGATAGAGCCTGCCCAATCGACATCAATATAAACTTCAACTCTCATATGTCCATGACTGGTGAATAGCAGACCTCGTCCTGAAGCTGATTTCAAGTATTCCAGGATCCTATAGGTTGCTTTCAAGTGAAGAGTTTATGGTGCATGCATGAGTTGACTTACCACTCCAACTACAAAGGCAATATCATGTTTGGTCAGTGATAAGTAGATAAGTTTCCCAACTAATCTCTAGTATTTGCCTACATCAATCAATGGCCTACCATCTTGATCATTTAGACCATGGTTCACCTTTATAGGAGTTTCAGTTGGTTTGGTTCCCAATAAACCATTTTTTGTCAAAAGATCTAGGATATACTTTCTCTGGGAAATAAAAATACCCTTTCTTGATTTGGCAACCTCAATTCCCAAGGAGAGAACGTAGCGCTCCTAAATTTTTGACTTCAAATTCATTGCTTAGATATGATTTCAACCTAGTGATCTCACTTGGATCATCACCCGTTATGACAATATCATCCACATATACAATCACTGTTGTAGTACCCTCCTTTCTATGTTTGATAAATAGAGTGTGATTAGTTTGTGATTGGACGTACCCAACCTTTTTTAGGCTTTCACTGAACCTTTCAAACCAGGCCTTTGGTGATTGCTTCAACCCATACAAGGCCTTTCTCAATTTACACACCTTGCCTACGCTCCTTGAAATTTGAAACCCTGGAGATATTAACATGTATACTTCTTCATGCAAGTCCCCATGTAAGAATGCATTCTTCACATCTAGTTGTCAGAGTGGCCAATTTTTGGTAGTTGCAACAGACAATAGAATTCTTAAAGAGTTCATCTTTGCCATGGGTGCAAAGGTCTCTTGATAATCAATGCCATAAATTTGAGTGTATCCTTTGGCCACCAGTCTTGCCTTGTATCTGTCCACCGATCTGTTAGTTTTATACTTCACAGCATGCACTCACTTGCATCCTAGAGTTCTTGTCTGTTGAAAAATTAACTATTCCCAAGTACCATTTTTTTCAAGGGCTTTCATTTCTTCGACCATGGCATTCCTTCACTCAACCTTAGACATTGCTTCTTTAAAAAAGGTAAGGGACTTTCACATAAGAGATGGAATTGACAAAAGTCCTATAAGAGTTGGTCAAAGCTTGATAAGAGACAAAATTGGAAATAAGATGATTAGTGCATGCATGCTTTCCTTTAAGAAGTGCAATTGGAAGATCATCATTCACAAGAGGCTTTTAGGGGAGTAAAACAGGTGAATTTAAAGAATTATTACTTGGATCCCAAGAAGTGATTAGATGTGGATAAATTGCTTTATTCTTGTCTCTCCTTGTATACGTTTGCAGTTCCTTTTCTTTTCTTGAATCAAACATGGATGGAGATACAAAAGCTGGAGCAAGAAGACAAAACTGAGGACTTTCTTCATTCTTATGCTCCCTTTGAATAGAGTCCGTAGAAGGGGAAAAGAAAGGGGTAGATTTAAAAAAAGTAAGATCAAGACTCACAAATTTTTTTTCCTATAGCAGGATGATAGCATTTATATCCTTTTTGTGAAGCCGGATAACCCAGGAATATACACTTCAGATTCTTTGGATAATTTTTGGTTCTATCTTTCTATAGGACATGAACAAAGCAAATACAACAAAAAAATCTTACGAGGTACCAAAAACAAGTGTTTATTTGAACATAGAGTGGCAATGGGTGTCTTGTAGTCCACAACTCAGATTCAGACCAGAAAGTTTTTGGGACATTCATAGAAAATAGTAAGGCTCTTGTTACTTCTAACAGATGCCGATTTTTTCGTTCTACCACTCCATTTTGTTGAGGAGTATCCACACATATGGTTTGGTGTTCAATTCTAACAGAGTTTAGGTAAGTACGTAAGTGGGCTGAAATATACTCTCCCACATTATCAGAACGTAACACCTTAATAGATGGTCCAAATTGGGTTTGGATCAATTTATGAAAGGATTGGAAGATAGTATCAACTTCGTCTTTGGCTTTCATAAGGTATACCCACATACAATGAGAATGGTCATCAACAAATGTAACAAAGTATCTATAACCAAATAAAGAAGAGGTTGGGGAAGGACCCCACACATCAGAGTGAACAATAGCAAAAGGATGTAGATTTCTATTAACACTCAAAGGATAAGAATTGCGTACATGTTTGGATAATTGACAAATTTCACAATCTAAATCCATTGAGGGA
>JAOXJP010063350.1:0-15576 GCA_025762735.1 Platanus orientalis | reverse complement strand
TATTATATCATCCTGAAGGTCATTAAGGAATATTGTGAAGTGGAAGGACATATTTGTGAAATATCTGTAAAAAAGGGTCTTATTGTTATTTTCTTATCTTTGGGAGTTCAGTTGTAATATGTAACAGGGATTATTGCAAGTAGTGGTGTGCCAGTTTGTAATTAACAAAAGATAGGGTGTCCCTATTCTAGTTTGACTTAAATAAGGATATTGGACCCCACAGCCTAAGGATAAGAATCTAGAAGGATCCCACACCCCCTAGGGTTACTTTGGCTTCTCAAGTACTTTATATATAAAGGTACCCACATTCAGGTGGGGTCCTATAACTTTTCTGAAAGTGGGAGAAGCGCAAAGAATTCTAGAGTAGATGTGGATACTTTGGAGACTGGGTCGGATTGGATTATTGTGTCAAGTTTAGCGAACTTAAACTTCCTTTAAGATTAGATCTCAGAGATTCATATGATGATCATGGGAAAACATACGTAGATATGTGGTTGTTTAAATGAACTTTACCAATTTCTTTGTTCAAGAACGGTAAACTTCCTTTCAGTATCGAAGTTGCGAGTTTTGCACTAAAACCCCCGCGTGCACAACATTTTACCGTTTTAAGAAGTTGTGCGTCACAAGCCAACACTTGTGTAACTTTGTTCCTTATTTCAAAATTATGCATCACAACCCCACTTGTGCATATGTTCATACCTTCTGTAGGGGTTGTGCAATAAAGCTCGACATGCATAGCTTCTTAGTATTTGTACGAGCTGTGCAATTCAAACAACCCGTGCGAAAAATTTTACTTTATTTGTAAGTTGGGCACTACAAATGTACACATTCTTAATTTTGTACCATATTTAAGAGTTATGCAACACATGCCCAAAATGTTCACAACTTCTTGTCATTTAAATGAGTTATGCACTATAAGCCCACATGTGCATAACTATGGCCCAAAGTTGTGAATTGTGCACTATAATGCCAGGTTGTAACTTCGTACCAATTAGAAGAGTTATGAACCAGTAGCCCACACATGCACAACTTCAGGACATTTGATTGAGTTGTATACTACAAGCCCACATGTGCAGAACATTGATTCGAAGTTGCGACTTTTGCACCACAAGCCCCCACGTGCATAACATTGTACCATTTTAGGAAGTTGTGCATCACAAGACGACACTTGTGTAACTTTGTTTCGTTATTTCGGAATTGTGCACCACAACCCAACATGTGCATATGTTTGTACTATTTGTAGTGGTTGTGCACCACAAGCTCCACATGCATAGCTTCTTACCATTTGTAGGAGTTGTGCATTTCAAGCAACCCATGGAAAACATTATATTTTATTTGTAAGTTGTGCACTACAAATGTAGACATGCTTAATTCCGTACCATATTTAAGAGTTATGCGACACAAGGCCAAAATGTTCACAACTTCTTGGCATCTGAAAGTGTGGTATAGTAGAAGCCCACATGTGCATAACTTTGAACCGAATTTGTGAATTATGCACCACCAGCCCCACGTTCATAATTTCGTATCGTTTTAAGAAGTTGTGCATCACAAGCCAACACTTGCATAACTTTGTTCCTTATTTTGGAATTATGCACCAAAAGCCCACACGTGCGTATATTCGTACCACTTGTAGGGGTTGTCCACCATAAGCCCCACGTGCATAACTTCGTACCATTGTAGGAGCTATGCACGACAAAGAATCCATGTGAAACTTTTTATTTTATTTACAAGTTGTGCACCACAAACGTACACAGACTTAATTTCATAACATATTTAAGAGTTATGAACTGTAATGCCCGGTTGTAAGTTCGTACCATTTTGAAAGAGTTGCGAACCAGTAGCCCACACATGCACAACTTCAGGTCATTTGAATGAGTTGTGCACTACAAGACCACGTGTGCAGAACTTCATATCGAAGTTGCGAGTTTTGCACTAAAAGACCTCGCGTGCACAACTTTTTATAGTTTTAAGAAGTTGTTCACCACAAGCCAACACTTACGTAACTTTGTTCTTTTTTTCCGAATTGTGCACCATAATCCCACATGTGCATATGTTCGTACCTTTTCTAGGGGTTGTGCACCACAAGCTCCACATGCATAGCTTCTTACCATTTGTAGGAGTTGCGCATTTCAAACAACCCGTGAGAAACATTTTACCTTATTTGTAAGTTGTGCACTACAAATGTAGACATGCTTAATTCTGTACCATATTTAAGAGTTATGCAACACAAGGCCGAAATGTTCACAACTTCCTGGCATTTGAATGAGTGGTACACTGGAAGCCCTCATGTGCATAACTTTGAACCAAATTTCGGAATTGTGCACCACCAGCCCCCACATTTATAATTTTGTATCGTTTTAAAAAGTTGTGCATCACAAGCCAACACCTGTGTAACTTTGTTCCTTATTTTGGAATTGTGCACCACAAGCCCACACATGCATATATTCGTACCACTTGTAGGGGTTGTCTACCATAAGCCCCACGTGCATAACTTCGTACCATTTGTAGGAGTTATGCATGACAAACAATCCATTCGAAACTTTTTATTTTATTTACAAGTTGTGTACCACAAAAGTACATAGGCTTAATTTTGTAACTTATTTAAGAGTTATGAATTGTAATGCCCGGTTGTAAGTTCGTACCAATTTGAGGAGTTGTGAACCAGTAGCCCACACATGCACAAGTTCGGGTCATTTGAATGAGTTGTGCACTACAAGCCCACGCGTGTAGAACTTCGTATCGAAGTTGCGAGTTTTACCCTAAAAGCCCCTGCGTGCACAACTTTTTACCGCTTTCAGAAGTTTTGCAAGCCAACACTTGTGTAACTTTGTTCCTTATTTAGGAATTGCGCACCCCAACCCCACTTGTTCATATGTTCATACTTTTTGTACGGATTGTGCAACATAGCTCAACATGCATAGCTTCTTAGCATTTGTTGGAGTTGTGCATTTCAACCAACCCATGCGAAACGTTTTAATTTATTCGTAAGTTGTGCACTACAAATGTATACATGCTTAATTTCATACCATATTTAAGAGTTATGCAACACAAGCCCAAAATGTTCATTACTTCGTACCATTAGAATGAGTTGTACACTACAAGCCCACACGTGCATAACTTTCAACCGAATTTGTGAATTGTGTACCACAGGCCCCCATGTGCATAACTTCGTACCGTTTTAAGAAATTGTGCATCACAAGTCAACACTTGTGTAACTTTGTCCCTTATTTTGGAATTGTGCACCACTAGCCCACACGTGCGTATATTCGTACCACTTGTAGGGGTTATGCACCATAAGCCCCATGTGCATAACTTTGTACAATTTGTAGGAGTTGTGCACGCCAAACAACCCATGCCAAAATTTTAATTTTATTTAGAAGTTGTGTACCACAAATGTACATTGGCTTAATTTTGTAACTTATTTATGAGTTATGCTTTGTAATGCCAGGTTGTAAGTGTGTACCAATTTGAGGAGTTACGAAGCAGAAGCTCGCACATGCACAACTTCTGGCTTTTTGAGTGAGTTGTGCACTACAAGCCCACATATGCATAACATTGAACCGAATTTATGAATTGTACACCACAAGCCCCCCCGTGCATAATGTTGTATCGTTTTAAGAACTTGTGCATCACGCCAACACTTGTGTAAGTTTGTCCCTTATTTTGGAATTGCATACCACTAGCCCACTTGTGCATATTTTCATACCACTTGTAGAGGTTGTGCACCATAAGCCACATGTGCATAACTTTGTACCGTTTATAGGAGTTATGCATGCCAAACCCATACGAAACTTTTTAATTTATTTAAAAGTTGTGCACCATTAACGTAGACATGCTTAATTTTGAACCTTTTTTAAGAGCTATGCACTGTAATGCCAGGTTTTAACTTCATACCAATTAGAAGAGTTATGAACCTATAGCCCACACATGCAAAACTTCGGGCCATTTGAATGAGTTATGCACTACAAGCCCAGATGTGCAGAACTTTGAATCAAAGTTGCGAGTGTTGCACCACAAGCCCCCACGTACATAACTCTTTACCATTTTGAGAAGTTGTGCATCACAAGGCAACACTTGTGTAACTTGGTTCCTTATTCCAGACTTGTGCACCACAACCCAACATGTGCATATGTTCACATTTTTTGTAAGGGTTGTGCAACAAAGCACAACATGTATAGCTTTTTAGCATTTATAGGAGTTGTGCATTTCAGGCAACCTGTGCGAATTATTTTAATTTATTTGTAAGTTGTGCACTACAAATATCCACATGCTTAATTTTGTACCATATTTAAGAGTTTTGCAACACAGCCCAAAATGTTCACAATTTTTTGCCATTTGAATGAGTTGTGCACTAGAAGCCCACATGTGCATAACTTTCAACCAAATTTGTGAATTGTACACCACAAACCCCCACGTGCATAACTTTGTATCATTTCAAGCAGTTGTGCATCACAAGCCAAGACATTCTGTAACTTTGTCCCTTATTTTGGAATTATGCACCACTAGCCCGAACGTGCGTATATTCGTACCACTTGTAGGGGTTGTGCAACATAAGCCCCACGTGCATAACTTCGTACCATTTGTAGGAGTTGTGCATGCCAAACAACCCATGTGAAATTTTTTATTTATTTACTAGTTGTGTACCACAAACGTACATTGGCTTAATTTCGTAACGTATTTATGAATTATGCTCTGTAATGCCAGGTTGTGAGTGTGTACCAATTTGAGGAGTTACGATCCAGAAGCTCGCACATGCACAACTTCTGGCATTTTGAATGAGTTGTGCACTACAAGCCCACATATGCATAACATTGAACCGAATTTGTGAATTGCACTCGATAAGCCCCCACGTGCATAACTTTGTTTCGTTTTAAGAAGTTGTGCATCACCAGCCCACACTTGTGTAGCTTTGTCCCTTATTTTGGAATTACATACCACTAGCCCACATGTGCGTATTTTCGTACCACTTGTAGGGGTTGTGCACCATAAGCCACATGTGCATAACTTTGTACTGTTCGTAGGAGTTGTGCATGCTGAACAATACATACAAACTTTTAATTCATTTTAAAAGTTGTGCACCACAAACGTACACAGGCTTAATTTTGAACCTTATTTAAAAGTTTTGAACGATAATGCCCGGTTGTAAGTTCGTACCATTTTGAAGAGTTGCGAACCAGTAGCCCACACATGCACAACTTCTGGTCATTTGAATGAGTTGTGCACTACAAGCCCATGTTTGTAGAACTTCATATCGAAGTTGTGAGTTTTGCACTAAAACCCCCGCGTACGCAACTTTTTACCATTTTGAGAAGTTGTGCATCACAAGCCAAGACTTGTGTAACTTTGTTCCTTATTTCAGAATTGTGCACCATAACCCTACTTGTGCATATGTTCACACTTTTTGTAGGGGTTGTGCCACAAAGCACGACATGCATAGCTTTTTAGCATTCGTAGGAGTTGTGCATTTCAAGCAACCTGTGCGAAACATTTTACTTTATTTGTAAGTTGTGCACTACAAATGTTCACATGCTTAATTTCGTACCATATTTAAGAGTTTTGCAACACAAGCACAAAATGTTCACAATTTGTTGCCATTTGAATGAGTTGTGTACTAGAAGCCCACATGTGTATAACTTTCAACCGAATTTCTAAATTGTGCACCACAAACCCCCAAGTGCATAACTTTGTATTGTTTCAAGCAATTGTGAATCACAAGCCTAGACTTGTGTAACTTTGTCCCTTATTTTGGAATTGTGCACAGTAGCTCAAACGTGCGTATATTCGTACCACTTGTAGGGGTTGTACACAATAAGCCCTACGTGCATAACTTCGTATCATTTGTAGGAGTTGTGCACACAAAACAACCCATGTGAAAATTTTTATTTTATTTACTAGTTGTGTACCACAAACGTACATTGGCTTAATTTCATAAATTATTTATGAGTTGTGCTTTGTAATGCCAGGTTGTGAGTGTGTACCAATTTGAGGAGTTACGAACCAGAAGCTCGCACGTGCACAACTTCTGGCATTTTGAATGAGTTGTACACTACAAGCCCACATATGCATAACATTGAACCGAATTTGTGAATTGTACACGATAAGCCCCCATGTGCATAACTTTGTTTCGTTTTAAGAAGTTGTGTATCACCAGCCCACACTTGTGTAACTTTGTCCCTTATTTTGGAATTGCGTACCACTAGCCCACACGTGTGTATTTACGTACCACTTGTAGGGGTTGTGCACCATAAGCCACATGTGCATAACTTTGTACCGTTTATAGGAGTTGTGCATGCCAAAAAACACATACAAAACTTTTTAATTTATTTTAAAAATTGTGCACCACAAATGTACACAGGCTTAATTTCAAACCTTAATTAAAAGTTATGCACTATAATGCTAGGTTGTAACTTCATACCACTTAGAAGAGTTGTGAACCAGTAGCCCACACAAGCACAACTTCGGGCCATTTGATTGAGTTGTACACTACAAGCCCATATGTGCAGAACTTTAAATCGAAGTTGCAAGTTTTGCACCACTAGCCCCCATGTGCATAACTTTGTACAGTTTTAAGAAGTTGTGTATCACAAGCCGACACTTGTGTAACTTTGTTCCTTATTTCGGAATTGCGAACCATAACCCAACGTGTGCGTATGTTACTCTTTGTAGTGGTTGTGCACCATGAGCTCCACATGCATAGCTTCTTACCATTTGTAGGAGTTGTGCATGCCAAACAACCCATGCGAAACTTTCTACTTAATTTGTAAGTTGTGCACTAAAAATGTACACATGATTAATTTTATTCCATACTTAAGAGTTATGCAACACAAGCCCGAATGTTCACTACTTCTTGCCATTTGAATGAGTTGTGCACTACAAGCCCACACGTGCATAATTTCATACCGTTTTAAGAAATTGCGCATCACAAGTCAATACATGTGTATCTTTGTCCCTTATTTTGGAATTGTGCACCACTAGCCCACACATGCGTATATTCGTACCAATTGTAGGGGTTGTGCACCATAAGCCCCACGTGCATAACTTTGTACCATTTGTAGGAATTGTGCATGCCAAACAACCCATGCGAAAATTTTTGTTTTATTTACAAGTTGTGTAGCACAAACGTACATTAGCTTAATTTCGTACCTTATTTATGAGTTATGCTCTATAATGCCAGGTTGTAAGTGTGTACCGATTTGAAGAGTTACGAACCAGAAGCTCGCACTTGCACAACTTCTGGTTTTTTGAATGAGTTGTGCACTATAAGCCCAAATATGCACACATTGAACCGAATTTGTGAATTGTACACCACAAGCCTCCACGTGCATAACTTTGTATCGTTTTAAGAAGTTATGCATCACAAGCCAACACTTATGTAACTTTGTCCCTTATGTTGGAATTGTGCACCACTAGCCCACACGTGCGTATATTCCGTAGCACTTGTAAGGGTTGTGCACCATAAACCCCATGTGCATAACTTCGTATCATTTGTAGGAGTTGTGCACGCCAAACAACCCATGCGAAAATTTTTATTTTATTTACAAGTTGTGTACCACAAACATACATTGGCTTAATTTCGTACCTTATTATGAGTTATGCTCTGTAATGCCAAGTTGTAAGTGTGTACCAATTTGAAAAGTTACGAACCAGAAGTTCGCACATGCACAACTTCTGGCTTTTTGAATGAGTTGTGCACTACAAGCCCACATATGCATAATATTGAACCGAATTTGTGAATTGTAAACCACAAGCCCCCACATGCATAACTTTCTTTCATTTTAAGTTGTGCATAGTGAGCCAACGCTCTAACATTGTCTCGTATTTTGGAATTGCGTACCACTAGCCCACACGTGCATATTTTCGTACCACTTGTAGATGTTGTGCACCATAAGCCACATGTGCATAACTTTGTACCGTTTATAGGAGTAGTGCATGCCGAACAACACATACAAAACTTTTTAATTTATTAAAAAGTTGTGCACCAGAAACGTACACAGGCTTAATTTCGAACCTTATTTAAAAGTTATGCACTGTAATGCCAGGTTGTAACTTCATACCAATTAGAAGACTTGTGAACCAGTAGCCCACACAAGCACAACTTCGGGGCATTTGAATGAGTTGTGCACTACAAGTCCACATGTACAGAACTTTGAATCGAAGTTGCGAGTTTTGCACCACAAGCCCCCACGTGCATAACTTTGTACCATTTTAAGAAGTTGTGTATCACAAGCCGACACTTGTGTAACTTTGTTCTTTACTTCAGAATTACACACCACAACCCAACATGGGCATATGTTTGTACTATTTGTAGTGGTTGTGCACCACAAGCTCCACATGCATCGCTTTTTACCATTTGTAGGAGTTGTGCATGCCAAACAACCCATGCGAAACTTTCTTCTTTATTTGTAAGTTGTGCTCTACAAAATGTACACATGATTAATTTCGTACCATATTTAAGAGTTATGCAACACAAGCCCATATGTTCACTACTTCCTGCCATTTGAATGAGTTGTGCACTACAAGCCCACACGTGCATAACTTTGAACAGAATTTGTGAATTGTGCACCACAAGCCCCCATGTGCATAACTTCATACTGCTTTAAGAAGTTGTGCATCACAAGCCAACACTTATATAACTTTGTCCCTTATTTTGGAATTGTGCACCACTAGCCCACACGTGCGTATATTCGTACCAACTATAGGAGTTGTGCACCATAAGCCCCCCCATGCATAACTTCGTACCATTTGAAGGAGTTATGCCCGTCAAACAACCCATGCGAAAATTTTTATTTTCTTCACAAGTTGTGTACCACAAATGTACATTGGCTTAATTTCATACCTTATTTATGGGTTATGCTCTGTAATGCCAGGTTGTAAGTGTGTACTGATTTGAAGAGACATGAACCAGAAGCTCGCACATGCACAACTTCTGGCTTTTTGAATGAGTTATGCACTACAAGCCCACATATGCATAACGTTGAACCGGATTTGTGAATTGTACACCACAAGCCCCCACGTGCATAACTTTGTTTCATTTTATGAAGTTGTGCATCACCAACCAACACTTGTGTAACTTTGTTCCTTATTTTGTAATTACGTACCACTGGCCCACACGTGCGTATTTTCGTACCACTTGTAGAGGTTGTGCACCATAAGCCACATGTGCATAACTTTGTACCGTTTATAGGAGTTATGCATGCCAAACAACCCATACGAAACTTTTTAATTTATTTAAAAGTTGTGCACCACAAAGGTACACAGGCTTAGTTTTGAACCTTATTTAAGAGTTATGCACTGTAATGCCAGGTTGTAACTTTGTAACAATTAGAAGAGTTATGAACTTGTAGCCCACACATGCACAACTTCGGGCCATTTGAATGAGTTGTGCACTACAAGCCCACATGTGCAGAAGTTTGAATCGAAGTTGAGACTTTTGCACCACAAGCCCCCATGTGCATAACTTGGTACTGTTTTAAGAAGTTCTGGATCACAAGCCGACACTTGTGTAACTTTGTTTCTTATTTCAGAATTGTGCACCACAACCCAACATGTGCATATGTTCGTACTATTTGTACTGGTTGTGCACCACATGCTCCACAGGCATATCTTCTTACCATTTGTAGGAGTTGTGCACGCCAAACAACCCATGTGAACCTTTATACTACATTTGTAAGTTGTGCACTAAAAATGTTAACATGCTTAATTTCGTAACGTAATTAAGAGATATGCAACACAAGCCCAAATGTTCACTACTTCCTGCCATTTGAATGTTTTGTGCACAAAAAGCCCACATGTGCATAACTTTCAACCGAATTTGTGAATTGTGCAACACAATCCCCCACGTGCATAACTTTGTATCGTTCTTAGAAGTTGTGCATCACAAGCCACCACCTATGTAACTTTGTCCCTTATTTTGGAATTGTGCACCACTAGCCCACACGTGCATATATTCGTACCAGTTGTAGGGGTTGTGCACCATAAGCCCCACGTGCATAACTTCGTACCATTTGTAGTAGTTGTGCACACCAAATAACCCATGCAAAACTTTTGAATTTATTTATAAGTTGTGTACCACAAATGTACACAGGCTTGATTTCGTACCTTATTTAAGAGTTATGAACGGTAATGCCCGGTTGTAAGTTCGTACCATTTTGAAGAGTTGTGAACTAGTAACCCACACATGCACAACTTCGGGTCATTTGAATGAGTTGTGCGCTACAAGCCCACGTGTGTGCAACTTCGTATCGAAGTTGCGAGTTTTGCCCTAAAAGACCCCGTGTGCACAACTTTTTACCGTTTTCAGAAGTTATGCATCACAAGCCAATACTTGTGTAACTTTGTTCTTTATTTCGAAATTGTGCACGACAAACCCACATGCGCATATGTTCATACTTTTTGTAGGGGTTGTGCACCACATGCTCCAAATGCATAGCTTCTTACCATTTGTAGGTGTGCTGCATTTCAAACAACCCATGCGAAACATTTTACTTTATTTATAAATTATGCACTTCAAATGTACACATACTTAATTTCTAACCATATTTAAGCATTATGCAACACAAACCCAAAATGTTCACAACTTCTTGCCATTTGAATAAGTTGTGCACTACAAGCCCACATGTGCATAACTTTCAACTGAATTGGTGAATTGTGGACCACACACCCCCACGTGCATAACTTTATATCGTTTTAAGAAGTTGTGCCTCACAAGCCAACACTTATGTAACTTTTCCCTTATTTTGGAATTGTGCACCACCAGCCCGCACGTGCGTATATTCGTGCCACTTGTAGGGGTTGTGCACCATAAGCCCCATGTGCATAACTTCGTGCCCTTTATAGGAGTTGTCCACACCAAACAACCAATGCAAAACTTTTGAATTAATTAACAAGTTATGTACCACAAATGTACACAGGCTTAATTTCATACTTTATTTAAGAGTTATGAACGGTAATGCCCGGTTGTAAGTTCGTACCATTTAGAGTTGTGAACCAGTAGCACACACATCCACAACTTTGGGTCATTTGAATGAGTTGTGCACTACAAGGCCACATGTGCAGAACTTCATATCGAAGTTGTGAGTGTTGCACTAAAAGCCCCCGCGTGCACAACTTTTTACCGTTTTGAGAACTTGTGCATCTACGCTAATACTTGTGTAACTTTGTTCCATATTTCAGAATTGTGCACCACAACCTCACTTGTGCATATGTTCATACTATTTGTAGAGGTTGTGCAACAAAGCTCGACATTCATAGCTTCTTAACATTTTTAGGAGTTGTGCATTTCAAACAACCCGTGTGAAACATTTTACTTTATTTGTAAGTTGTGCAACACAAACCGAAAAAGTTTGCAACTTCCTGCCTGTTGAATTAGTTGTGTACTACAAGCACAAATGTGCATAACTTTAAACCGAATTTGTGAATTGTGCACCACAAGCACCCACCTGCATAACTTTGTATAGTTTTAAGAAGTTGTGCATCACAATCCAACACTTATGTAACTTTGTCTCTTATTTTGGAATTGTGTACCACTAGCCCACACGTGCGTATATTTGTACCACTTGTAGGGGTTGTGCACCATAAGCCCCACGTGCATAACTTAGTAACATTTGTAGGAGTTATGCACACCAAACAACTAATGCGAAACTTTTGAATTTATTTATAATTTGTGTACCACAAATGTACACTGGCTTAATTTCGTACCTTATTTAAGAGTTATGAACGGTAATGCCCAGTTGTAAGTTCATACCATTTTGAAGAGTTGCGAACCAGTAGCACACACATGCACAACTTCGGGTCATTTGAATGAGTTGTGCACTATAAGGCCACATGTGCAGAACTTCGTATCGAAGTTGTGAGTTTCGAACTAAAAGCCCCTGGGTGCACAACTTTTTACCATTTTGAGAAGTTGTGCAACCCAAGCCAATACTTGTGTAACTTTGTTCCTTATTTCAAAATTGTGCCCCACAACCCCACTTGTGCATATGTTCATACTATTTGTAGGGGTTGTGCAACAAAGCTCAAAATGCAAGCTTCTTAGCATTTGTAGGAGTTGTGCATTTCAAACAACCCGTGCGAAACATTTAACTTTATTTGTAAGTTGTGCACTACAAATGTACACATGCTTAATTTCGTACCATTCTTAAGAGTTATGCAACACAAGCTCAAAATGTTCATAACTTCCTACCATTTTGAATGAGTTGTGCACTATAAGCCCACAAGTGCAAAACTTTTAACCGAATTTTTGTGTGCACCACAAGCTCCCACGTGCATAACTTTGTATCCCTTTAAGAAGTGCATCACAAGCTAACACCTGTGTAACTTTGTCCCTTATTTTGAAATTTTGCACCACGAGCCCACATGTGCATATATTCGTACCACCTGTAGGGGTTGTGCACCATAAGCCCCACGTGCATAACTTCGAACCATTTGTAGGAGTTGTGCACGCGAAATAACTCATGCGAAACTTTTTAATTTATTTACCTGTTGTGTACCGTAAATGTACATAGGCTTATATTCGCACCTTATTTAAGAGTTATTATGAACTTTAATGAACGGTTTTAAATTCTTAGCAAATTGAAGAGTTGCGAACCAGTAGCCCACACATGCACAACTTTGGGTCATTTGAATGAGTTGTGCACTACAAGACCACATGTGCAGAACTTTGTATCAAAGTCACGAGTTTTTCACTAAAAGCCCCCGTGTGCACAACTTTGTACTCTTTTCAGAAGTTGGGTATCACAAGCCAACACTTGTGTAACTTTGTTCCCTATTTCGGAATTGTGTACCACAACCCCACATCTGCATATGTTCGTAGTTTTTGTCGGTGTTGTGCAGCATAAGCACCACAAGCATAGCTTCTTAACATTTGTAGGAGTTGTGCATTTCAAACAACCCGTGCCAAACTTTTTACTTTAGTTAGTTCCGTACCATATTTAAGAGTTATGCAACACAAGCCCAAAATGATCACAACTTCCTACCATTTGAGTTGTGCACTACAAGCCCACATGTGTGTAACTTTAAACTGAATTTGTGAATTCTGCACAACAAGCACCCATGTGCATAACTTTGTATCGTTTTAAGAAGTTGTGCATCACAATCCAACACTTGTGTTACTTGGTCCCTTATTTTGGAATTGTGCACCACTAGCCTACACGTGCGTATATTCATAAAACTTGTAGGGGTTGTGCACCACAAGCCCCACGTGCATAACTTCGTACCATTTGTATGAGTTATGGATGCCGAACAACCAATGAGAAACTTTTGAATTTATTTACAAGTTGTATACCACAAATGTACACAGGCTTAATTTCGTACCTTATTTAAGAGTTATGAACGGTAATGCCTGGTTGTAACTTCGCACCATTCTGAAGAGTTGCAAACCAGTACCCCACACATGCATAACTTCGGGTCATTTGAATGAGCTGTGCACTATAAGCTCACGTGTGCAAAACTTCGTATCGAAGTTGCAAGTTTTGCACTAAAAGCCCACGCGTGCACAACTTTTTACCGTTTTGAGAACTTGTGCATCATACGCTAATACTTGCGTAACTTTGTTCCATATTTCAGAATTGTGCACCACAACCCCACTTGTGCATATGTTCATACTATTTGAAGAGTTGTGCACCAGAAGCATCACATGCATAGCTTCTCTCCATTTGTAGGAGTTGTGCATTTCAAACAACCTGTGCGAATCATTTTACTTTATTTATAAGTTGTGCACTATAAATGTACACAGACTTAATTTCGAACCATATAAAAGAGTTATGAAACACAAGCCCAAAATGTTCGCAACTTCCTGCCATTTGAATGAGTTGTGCACTACAAGCCCACATGTGCATAACTTTGAACCGAATTTGTGAATTGTATCATTTTAAGAAGTTGTGGATCACAATCCAACACTTGTGTAACTTTGTCCTTTATTTTGGAATTTTGCACCATTACCCTACACGTGCGTAGATTCGTACCACTTGTAGGGGTTGCGCATCATAAGCCCCATGTACATAACTTTGTACCATTTGTAGGATACCATTGCGAAACTTTTTAATTTATTTAAAAGTTGTGTTCCACAAATTTACACAGGCTTCATTTCGTACCTTATTTAAGAGTTATAAACGGTAATGCCCTATTGTAAGTTCGCACCATTCTGAAGAGTTGCGAACCAGTAGCCCACACATGCAAAACTTTGGGTCATTTGAATGAGTTGTGCACTACAAGTCCACGTGTGCAGAACTTCATATCGAGATTGTGAGTTTTGCACTAAAAGCCCCCGCATGCACAACTTTTTACCATTTTGAGAAGTTGTGCATCACAAGCCAAGACTTGTGCAACTCTGTTCCTTATTTCGGAATTATGCATCACAACCCCACATGTGCATGTTCATACTTTTTGTAGGGGTTGTGTAGCATGAGCTCCACATGCATACCTTCTAACCATTTGTAAGAGTTGTGCATTTCAAACAACCTGTGCGAATCAGTTTACTTTATTTGCAAGTTGTGCACTACAAATGTACACATACTTAATTTCATACCATATTTAAGAGTTATGCAACACAAACCAAAAATGTTCGCAACTTCTTGCTATTTGGAAAAGTTGTGCACTACAAGCCCACATGTGCATAACTTTAAACCGAATTTGTGAGCTGTGCACCACAAGCACCCACGTGCATAACTTTGTATCATTTTAAGTAGTTGTGCATCACAATCCAACACTTGTGTGACTTTGTCCCTCATTTTGGAATTGTACACCACTAGCCCACACGTGCGTATATTCATACCACTTGTAGGGGTTGTGCACCATAAGTCCCACGTGCATAACTTCGTATCATTTGTAGGAGTGGTGCACGCCAAACAACCGATGCAAAACTTTTGAATTTATTTACAAGTTGTGTACCACAAATGTACACAGGCTTAACTTCGTACCTTATTTAATAGTTATGAATGTAATGCCCGGTTGTAAGTTCGCACCATTCCGAAGAGTTGCGAACCAGTACCCCACACATGCACAACTTTAGGTCATTTGAATGAGTTGTGCATTATTAGCCCACGTGTGCAGAACTTCGTATCGAGGTTGTGAGTTTCACACTAAAAGCCCCCACGTGCACAACTTTTTACCGTTTTCAAAAGTTGTGCACCAGAAGCACCACATGCATTGCTTCTCGCCATTTGTAGGAGTTGTGCATTTCAAACAACCCATGCGAAACAATTTACTTTATTTGTATGTTGTGCACTATAAATGTACACAGACTTAATTTCAAACCATATAAAAGAGTTATGCAACACAAGCCCAAAATGTTCTCAACTTCCTGCCATTTGAATGAGGTGTGCACTACAAGCCCACATGTGCATAACTTTCAACCGAATTTGTGAATTGTGCAACACAAGGCCCCTCATGCATAACTTTGTATCATTTTAAGAAGTTATGCATGACAAGCCAACACTTTTGTAACTTTGTTGCTTATTTTGGAATTGTGCACCACAAGCCCACATGTGCATATATTCGTACCACTTATCCAATAATCTCTCTCGAGTAGAATTGAACTTACCTACACATATTAACCCACTATATCTCTATGTGAATTTA
>JAOXJP010063339.1:0-15576 GCA_025762735.1 Platanus orientalis | reverse complement strand
ATTTTTCACTTTTTGGCATTGATGTGTTGGCCCTGATGTCATTCCAACTTTAGCCACTCTCTAAGTTGTCCTACCCAATCCATTTACTGTGCCACCTGTTAGCCAGGACCTAAACAAGTCATAAGGCAGCAGGAGAAGATTCGGCTTGGGTTTAGAACTAACCTAGTTTAACCCAAGATCAGTTGATTGGATTGGATTAATGGAGATAAACTGGAGGGCTGAGCCAGTTCCAAATCTCCTTAGTTATTGGCTGTTGTTGGTGGGGTCATGATTAGGGGTGTACATGGGCCGGGCCAAAGTAGGCCTAGGGCTCGGCCTGCCATAGTAATTTCGGGTTCGAGCCCAAATATTTTTAGAAACTTTAAGCCCAAACCCAACCCTAGATATTTTATCGGGGCTTCGGGCCGAGCTTGGACTAGCCCACGGCCCATTAATTTTTCTAAAAATACAATCTTTGATGTTTCTTTTTTGACACCTACTTTTTCATCTCAACTTTTTTTGGATGTTTTTAACCCTTAACACAACGCGTGTCAACTTGTAATTTACCATATACACTAAAGACACTTTTTAATCATAAAACATTTTCTTCACATACACACACATATATATATGTGTGTGTGTGTGTGTGTGTGTATTTATATAAGCTCGGGCTTTAGGTCGGACTTTGGGTTAAGCTAAGGTAAGTCCAAGTCTGACCTTAATAAAGTTCGGACCTTCAACTTGAGCCTGAGCCTTTATCAGGCCTAACTCAAACAGGGTGTTTTGGGCTAAATTTTGGGCCGGGCCGAACCCATGCTCAGCCTTAGTCACGATGTGTTGTACGTCCGTACATGTATGATATATCCCATTCCATTGGCGCTGGTTACAGATTTTTTTTTTTTTTGTTTTTTTCTTTTAATGAAAAGCACTCGCTGGAGATTAATGTTTAAAGAATTTGCATGTAGAAACTGATTTGGAATCCCTATTGTAGTGGGACAAATTTGGTACTTTCCTTTTCACACTCCAACTGCTTTAACTTGGTTTTCAAAAGCAACACGTCCTAGTCCGATCGGTTCTAGCATATTTGGAGGGAGATGGCCTTAACGATTTAGCAATATATACTCGTAGTCGGTGTTATCATTCCCAGGATCCTCATCTCATATTCTCCTTCTGCTTCTCCGTCATGGGTAGGGCTGAGAGATTTTTCGACAACGGCGATTTCCGGCGAAAGCGAGAAAAGATCTGGTCGACTATTGAAATCTCTGAAAAAATTCGTTGCAACATTCGACAAGGGCCGCCGTTTCTCGATAGGGATGTAAGGAATGGACGGTTTCCGGGGTCTGATTCCGATGAGGAGTTGAACGGGTTGTGCTACGAAGAGTTTCGGAGGCTTAAACGTCAGAAACTGAGAAAGATTATGAAGATTTTTATTTGGAATGTAAGCCCTAGTCCCCCTCCGGGAGAAAGAGAGCGATCCGAGCCCTTGGATGAAGCGAAGGAATTTGCAGATAATTTTGCGGAGGACAATAAAGTAGGTAAATCGAGAGATGAAGATCGTTCCGGTGGGAATTCTGAAACTGAAGAATCAGGGAGGAGTTCGCCTGATACGTACTCGTATTCTGAGTCAGATACTGATGGTTCGCTGTCTAAGAGAAAGAGGGGAAGGAGAAGCAATGATCAGAAGAAGAGTAAATCCTCAAGTTCTAGGAGGCGTAGAAGTAGGAGGTCATCTATTGAAACTGAATCAGACGAGGACATGAGCGAGTCCGAGAGTTGTTACTCTTCGAGTGACGAGGACACGAAACACAGGAAGAAATCAGGAAGAAGGCAGGGTAGAAAGGGGAAGAATAGGAGCAGGCGAAGTAGGAAGAGAACAAAAAGGAGTAAGGATATCGATTCTGATGTTAGCTTGACTGAGGAGAGTGGAAGTGAAGAATCGGACTCAAGCCGGTCATCTGATGAACAAGCCAGATCCAAGAAGCAGAAAAACCCTAACACCTCCTCGTCCTCTGGGAAAAGAAGAAGCAAGAAAAAGAGGAGGCATTCTGAATCGGGCAGTGAGAGTTTGACTAATAACTCGTCTGATTCGGACATTGTTAAGACGGATGACACATGGAAACTTGAGATCGATAGTGAGGCCCTAATGTTGAAAGAGATGATTGAGTCTCAAAAGAAATCTGGTTTGGATAATGAGCCTTTGGTGGGACCTGTACCTCTGCCAAAGGCTGAAGGGCATATTAGCTATGGAGGGGCTCTCAGACCTGGTGAGGGTGATGCTATTGCTCAGTATGTGCAGCAAGGCAAGCGTATTCCTCGGAGAGGAGAAGTGGGTCTTTCAGCTGAAGAGATTCAGAGATTTGAGAGCCTCGGTTATGTGATGAGTGGTAGTAGGCATCAAAGAATGAATGCAATTCGTATCAGAAAAGAAAACCAGGTTTACAGTGCCGAGGATAAGCGAGCATTGGCAATGTTTAATTATGAGGAGAAGGCAAAACGTGAGCACAAGGTCATGGCTGATCTGCAGCGGCTGGTGCAACGTCATATTGGGCAGGATATTGGTCCAAGTCATGATCCTTTTGCAGCAAAAGCTTCCGAGGGTGCCGATACTTGATAATCATGTAGGTTTAGTGTTTACCATGTTTCTCTCTCATAGGGCTTAAACTGCTTTTTTTACATGTTTGTTGGGAAATTATGTCTAAACACTAGCAATGATTTTGTTATGTAGAATGTAATGAAAGAGGCAATGAGGTACATGAAGGGCCAAGTGTATATCCTTTAATAACATTGGAATTTGCTTGTGTAATTTCATTTATCTTTCAATGAAGAAAGAGGATCTTTGTGCTGCTTAGCTTTTGATCTCACTCATGGTAATGGTGTGATGCGGAGCTAATTGATATTTCATATTTGTATTGCAATATTTGATTAATCTTTTATTAGTTCTCTTCATTCTGATATGTTATTTGTGGTCATACAAAAACACCTCAGAAAATTGAAGTTCAATAGTAATCTATGCACATTGTGTTTTGACTGATTGAGTAAATTAATTTCAGATAACTCAGATTTCTGTTTGTTGGAGTTCAACAGCGACAAATGATGCGTTTATTTAGTACTATTTCCCAGGAAAACTTTTATGCTGTTGCATATTTTCTAGGCTCAAATAAGTAATACAAGTGAGGGAGTTCCTGGGGATCTTTACCTTCATCTCTTCAAGTCCACAAAGTTAACTATGGTTTCTTTCCTTTGTTTTGTTGTTAGTTGTTACTGCTAGGGTGCTGATTCTTTGGGTTTTTGCACATATCCTATTGTGCCAATGCGTATAGGCATTGTTACCACAGGTGTTTCCCTGTGGGTTGCAGCTTGCTGAAGTACTAGTGTACTACCAAATGCATTTGAGGTGCTAGAGTTGTTGCGGCATGAAGGTATCATTGTTGCTAATACAACAATTGGAAAAAAAAAACTTTGATATAATTTCTTCCACAAGGACACATTATAATATATTTTAGTGAAACTAGCAGGGTTACAGCCAGCTGTCCATTTTATGAGGCTGTAGATGCAGTAGTGAAGTATGGGTCTATATCTAATACAACTGGTGTGATCTCTGGAGGGGTGGGTTCTGCATATTGTAGGAGTTTTGTTTTATTACTAGGGGGTATTTGGTTTGGATTTTAGAATCCAATTACTGATTTTGATTCTGGGTTCTCGTAATCAGATTTTGGAATTGGATTGTGAGAATCCAGAATCCCATTTGGCTACTTTTGTTTCTGAAGTTGATTTTACAATTTATAAAATAAAGAAATTGATGCTTTTGACGGGCTGCTTGAAGAACTCTACTCAAAGGTGCGATCTCCATACAGACCACCCATGGGTCTACCAAGTACTGACTGGCGTAACGGCCAATCGGAAGATTGGAGAGACCAGCGACGATCTGCAGGCGTCTCAAGGAGAAGTGAAGGAGAGGATGTGAGAGATAATCCTTCCAGCAGGTTGTAAAAACCTCTGTGCTCCCTTACTTCATTTTTTCTCTCATACTTTGCATCATCTCACTTTCTTGAGTCTCTAATGTACATAGAGGAGGAGAAACTGATGAAAGGTTTTCTTCTTCAAGTTCTCTTTGAAAATGAACTAGTGAATGGAAGGGGAGAATCTGCTGTACTCCCTTTCTCCATTGTCATCTCTTCCACAGGTGTGAATGGAAGGGGAGAAACAAGAAAACAACTAGCCTTTTATTTTTTCTTTTCTTTGGTCAACTTGCGAAAAACTCAAAAAACGTGGGGGTGAGAGTCTCGAATTGCCAGAATCCAACTTCAACCCGATTCTGATTCTGAACTGATTTTGGGGGTGATTCTGCTAAAATCGATTCTAAAATCCAAACCAAACGCTAAAAAATGAATCCAGAATCAATTTTGGCTAGAATTGGATTGTAGAATCCTAACCAAACACCCATGTTTAAACTCGTGGGCTAAAGTTCTTGCTTTGGCTTAAAATTTTTTGAGATATACAAAGTTAAAAGTTAAATGGATCCATGTTATCTATAATACCTGAGGTAATGAGTCTAGAGACAGAAGGATTCTTACCACTGTTGGATATCTACCCATTGGTGGCTAGTGTTTGTATGGTGGTCCTTCAACATATGGGGCTGTTTGGTATTACAATTGCTAGTGCGTCAGACAATCCTTGGATTAAAATTCAACTATTTCTCAAGCAGAGACAGTGACAGCTCTGACCCTGTGTTGCATGACATGATCATTCATGTATACGTACATAATAAGCAGCATTTGCCAAATGTTTCAATATTTTCCTGGTTTTGTATTTGCTCTCTCTTGGCTATTGCCATATCCCTTCTTATTTCCCTAAATTCCAACTTTTACTGTTCTAGATTTTTTCATACAGTTCACCGAATTATCCACTTTGCTCCTTAATTGCATCATCTCGCCTCTATCTGCTGCATTAATTCTTCACGGACCTTACTTCTTGTTGTAAAACAAAAATGCAGTAAAAGTTGCCTACTTGGTGGAATTTTCTGGTTAGCTGGAAACATGAGGAAGTTCAGGTTTTGGTGGCAATAGGTTAAGCAATAAGATTAAAATGGGATGGGTTTATATTAGGGATTGTAAGCGAGGAATAAGGTTGATTTCAAGGATAATATGTAATGGTTCTGTTTTGATTAACTAGAGTTTTAGAGGGGCTGTAGACCAGATAGGGTTTAGGTTAATCAGTCACAAAATAAAAGGTTGAGAGGGGCTGGTTAAGTAACACAGGAAAACCTGGAAAGGAAATCAAGATTTTTAGAACTAAAAGCCCAAATAAAAATCTAGCAAGACAGTACAAGAAGTTCGAAAAGTCTATTTGCTTAGATTGGGGCCTAAGTCTTTTTGATTCTGTATAATATGGATGGTGCACCCTGATTTTGTGGATACAGTGGTAGAGTGGTGGAAATCCTTGGAGGTGATCAGGTCTGTGGGGAGAGATTCCAGCTGAAACTAAAAATGTGTAAAGAAAACTTAAGGTGTGGAATTATGTTGTTTTTTGGAGAATTGAGTTCTGAAAGGAGGAGGCTTTCGAAAAAAATCCAAAAGTTGGATGAGAAGGAAGAGGAGAAAGGTTTATCAGAAGAGGAAAGAAGGACAAGGGGAAATGCAGTAAGGAGTTAGATATGGAGAATATGACGAGGAAACAAAAATTGAGGGTTCAGTAGTCTAAGGAATGGGATACAACAACAACAACAAACAGCCTTATCCCAACTATTTGGGGTCAGCTAGTTAAAGGAATGGGATAATAATACATAATTCTTTCATAGAATGGTGAGCTGTAGGAGGGGTGTTAATGCTCTACTGAAGCTGGAGGAAAGTGATTGGGAGATAAGAGAAAAGGTGGTTCAGTTCTATGAGGAGGTATACAATACAGTGGGTGACCAGGTCAAAGTTTGATGTATTGCAGATAACTCGTATCTCAGATTATCAGGCGGATTGGTTGGACAGGCCTTTGGAGGAAGAGGAAGTGAAGAGAAGTACCAACTTGAAGCAGGTAAGGCATGGTTTCCCAATCATTTTCCATACGATATGTTGGGAAATAATAAAGGAAGACCTAATGCAAGTTAACCAGGATTTCAATGAATAGAGGTTTCCTAGATAAAGGAGGCAATGCCTCATTTATGTTACTGATCCCAAAGAAGAAAAGGGTAGAGAATATAAAGGATTTCAGGCTGATAAGCTTATTGGGAAGTTGTTGGAAGTGTAGATGGTTGTTTATTAGCTATAGTTGTAAACACTTGTGTCTTGGGAAGTCTTTTCTATCATTCTTTGTATTGTTTTGTATTAGTTTGGTATATTAATACCATACGGTATAGTAACAGTATAAGAAATAAAATGCAATTTAGTTAGTGAGTGTGCATGACACTCTACAACAATTTTTTTTTTCCCAATTCTTTTTCTTTTTCTTCTTGCTCATTCAAAACCAAAACCCTAGACTTAGGCTACCAAACTTGAAACTTACAAATTCAACGTAGTATCAGAGGCTCAGAACTCTGGAGGAACCCTAGGACTATTGAGCAAGAGAAGAGCCACTCAAGAGACCTGTTGATGTCAACAAGCTGTATCTCAACAGATGATGTAAGGTGAAGGTAAATCTCAAATCATCTGAATATTCTATGGTTTGTGGTTGAAGGTTGGAGTGCTTTTGAAGTAGCCTTTGATTTATTATGTATTTTTCTTTGAATTTCAAATGAATTTTCAGATTTCAAAAAATCTGTAGATCTGTTTAATTTGGGGAGTTTCTTGGCTCAATTAATTACACGATTTCAGTCTCATTCTATGTTACAAAGTTGTTAGAACTAGTCCTATGTGATTTGACCCAGATTTGGATGAGTTCCATCAATTTCTCCCCAACAATGTTACTGCCCAGGCTTCTTTCTCTCTTCTTTTACTTTGTTTTGACCAGTAGTGATAACACAACCCAAATAAGCCTCGCTCACTGGTATCTGAGCAATTCGTCCTGTTGCTTTTACAGAATTTCCCTCTTGTATCATCAAACCGTCACCCATTAATACAACACCAACATTATTTGATTCCAAATTAAGAGCAATGCCTATTGTACCCTCTTCAAATTCTACTAATTCACCTGCCATTACTTCATGATATGAGGGTCATTGATTAACTATATATAAAAAATAAAATAAAAATTATGAGGGCCATTGATGGTGTGTTTATGGTTCGACTGCTGTTGTAATGCCATGTGCTGCATGATTGTCGGCTGTGTAGCCTTGTAGATGGCGTTGGTGATGTGTTGATGCTGTTTTTGGCTACTATGTTTTTTGGCTTGGGACTCTTGATTTACTTGTCGGGATAAAGTGTTTTCTATGGTTGCTATTGTACTGGAGATGTATGAATATGTTACATCCTCAATAGTTGCTGTGTAACCATTGCTGTAGCCTGGAAGCACTGGGAGTGGAATTCTCTGTGGTACTGTAGCTTCAAGACTGTGTAGTCGTATACAACTTATGTGACTAAGGGTGATTAGAAGATTGCATGTGGTGTTTTTTGAGAGGTACTTAATCCACATTTCTTGTGAAGGAACAGATTGTATAGCAAGTGTTTCAGTATTGGTGATCCAGTGTAGTTCAAGAATAGGATTTTGTGTACTTTTTTGCAACACAGTCTGATATTTGAAGTGGTATTCGTTGTGGTGTTGTCTCTTGGCTGATTGATGAAAATCAGCTTGCTACTTCATACAACTTTGTGTGTGGCTCATTTGTCTCTGAGATTGTGTGATGTGAAGCTTTGGGTTTGCCAGTTCAGTGAGAAGTGGTGATTTATTGTTGGAGAATTGGATTGTCCCTTTGATGTACTGTGAGTGTGCATCCCACCCACTTGTCCTCCCAAGACTCCTTAAGCTTATTTTCTCCCACCCACTTATCCTCCTCAAAATTAATCTCCCTATTGGACCCTAATTTAAAACGAGTGAATTTCAAAAACATCTTTGACCTTCTGAATGGATTTCCAGATCCCACACCCATGTTCCCATGCACCTCCTTAGACTCCCACTCTGAAGCCTTACCAAATCTAGCCACCACTACCATGCGCCACAAACAATCTTTCTCAACCCCAAATCTCCATCACCATTTGACCAACAAAGCCTTATTTTCGTTTCTAATCGATCTCATACCAAGACCTCCACACTATAGAGGCCTGCAAATAGTCTTCCAATCAACAAGATGATATGGTGTTGCCCATCCAAATCATTCCATAAGAAATTGCAAAATTTGGACTCAATTCTGTTAGCCATTGACGTTAGAATGGTGAAGAGAGACATAGTAATTAGGGATGGAGGCCAAAGTAGACTTTAGTAGAGTCAATCTACTGCCTTTCAATAAAAGAAAGGCGTTTTAGGAATCAAGAATAGAGCCAATCCTCTCAATCACCGGCTTCCAAACCCGCTTTGATTTAAACTTGGCTCCCAATGACAATCCTAGATACATCAAAGGTAAAGTACCAATTTTACAACCCAAGACCCAAGCCAAACAATCAATATCCGAAATCTCCCGAACTTGGATCAACCCGCTTTTAGCCAAGTTAACATTTAGACCCAACACCGCTTCAAAGCAACAAAGAATGCACCAAAGAAAACCCAACTGACTAACATCTGCATCACAAAAAACCATGGTATCATCCGCAAACTGCAGATGAGAAACTCTACAACCCCCAAACCCCCACCAAAAACCCCGGAATATGATCCACTTCAGCCTTCCTAAGCATTTTACTCAAACACTATAAAAAACAACAAGGTTCATATTAGTGTCTTCTTAACGCAAAAAACCCATGTATATCTGATTTGATTAAACATTCATTTGTTTTAAAAAAATCGATTATAAACGAACCAAATATGGATCTATATAAATCCAATCCAGCTTAATATACCTATTCGTGTATATATAGGTTATATTACTCTTTAGTAGAGTATATAAATACTTTTTAACATTAACCATAACCCATTACCTAACTTAACGGATGCGAATATATTAACCTAATTTAATGAATTTTTGTAATCAGATACGGATATAAACACGTGTATCCGATTCAATACAAATCTGTTTGTTTAAAAAATATCCGATTATAAAAGAACTGGATTCAGATATGCCAATATCTGGTTCATATTCGTTTTATTTGTATGCCTAATAATATGTATATACACCCTTATATAGGACAATTAACGTGTATTTGATGACATAAATATATACCTATATATGGTCAGCTTGTGTTTCCCTAGGCCTTATAATCCAAATTCTACCTGCTCTGAAGTCGGGTTGGGATTTTCCAGCCTGAGACTGAAAATCTCAGCCTAACATGACCTAAGCTCAGGTTGGTCAGTCTGGGTCAGGTTTGGGCCCAATCCACATAGCACCCTTAATCTCATATATACCTGCATCCAAAATGTGGGAGCTGCCAAAACACTCCTGATCTCTAAATGACAATGCATAAAAACTGCTTCGCATGCTACCATTTGGTATTCCTATTCTCAGGGATACCAACAGGTACCTTTAGCTTCGCAGTATAGTACATGACTATGCCATGTTGTGTATCTACATGAAACACATGCAAGGGTTCTAATTTAAAGATGGGTATGAGCTTTTTTTTCTCCCCATTTCCCTATGACAAATTCTGTTGATGGATTTGTTTTTAGCTTTAATTGATTCATATGTTGCATGTGTACATCTTCCTTATACTCTAGGTGGGAATATTCTACTTTGAAAGACCTTTTATTTCGAGGGTTTACTTTATTTTGCTTGATAAAATTCATGACACTGAAGAAACTTTTTTGGGCCCTAGTACTGACTTATGTTCTAGCAACTTTGATTAGCTGCAGTCTTAAGACGGTGTTGCAACATTGAGGACATGTTCACTGCACAATATGCGTTTGCACTAGTAGATGATTCTCTATGTAAGTTTGATCAAGATTCTGCTTATGGAGCGTGAGGTTTGAAGGGGGCTTGCC
Source organism: Platanus orientalis (assembly GCA_025762735.1). Classification (NCBI taxonomy): domain Eukaryota; kingdom Viridiplantae; phylum Streptophyta; class Magnoliopsida; order Proteales; family Platanaceae; genus Platanus; species Platanus orientalis. The sequence continues at coordinate 5,610 of JAOXJP010063339.1, read as the reverse complement.
AAGGAATTAAGTTTTTGTCTTGGTATGCCATCGGCAGTCAAACTCATGGCAAGATTTATGAGTTGTACTGAACTTGGTGCAATGGTAGTGGCTTGGGCTGTCAGCTTGAAAACACGTGTTCGAGTCTCTTGAGCAGCCACTTTGTGCAGAAAAAAAGCCAAAGGTTAGGTCTGTCTCCGGTCCACCCCTCCCAGCACTGGGTAATGACCTTTTTGACTGAAGTAGGTCAAAGTGACACTGATGCCTGGATTGGTAGTCCTGGAAACTGTGACAGTTTGGCTAAGTGCAGTCTGGGGCAGGAAGTTAACATTGGACTAGAACTTAACTATTACTATTTGGCCATTAGGTGTCTCTTTGTCTTGTTTATGGTTCTATGCCTGGATCATTTTTCCTTTCTCCATTCTTTTGACTTTTGCAAAATGCCCTAACCATAAATTACATATTAATCAAGTACATTGTAAACCAATACAAGGAGTATTCAAAAGTAGACTGATACCGAGTACATGTTAAATGTTAGTGCATGCGAAAACTGCTCATTTTTGCCCCAATTTTCTCTTTAACTGCATTTTTGTAGTGAAAATGTTTGTGACTGGAAAATTATGTATTTTGATACTCCCAGAATCAGTTCAGGTTCTTTAGCATGGGCAGGCGCATTTTTCTTGCATTGAATCATTGAGCAGGCCTGTTTCTGGTAGTTGCATGGTTAGTTGGTCTAAAATTAATTTGGTCTGGCGTCAGTATTTGCAATTTAGTTATTTATGTTAATACTAGGATATCCAACTATGGTGGGTTTTAATGGTTATACCACATGAGTATGTTTTGAAAGGAAATAAGTAACTATGAAGAGTTGCCTGTTATTTTTTAAACTATATGATTGCCACTACTTTAATAGTCAAATGAGGAAAAATCTATGTAAGGCTTGGAAGTGAAATCTGAGATATATTATGAATTTGTATCACATATCCTTATAGTAGTGTTCAACTGAACTTGAAGTTTTAAGTTCTCCATCGTTGTCTTCCTTGTAGGGATCATGTCAAGCAATCAGGTTTGTGACTTAATTCTGTCTTTGGTGTTGATTATGAAAAAAACTATCATGTTGCAATGTCCTTGAGTATGTCCCAATAGAATTGTTCCACTTTATCAAATTAATGGAGATGGAAAATACATAGAATTTCTTAACCATGTGAACCGGCTTCTTCATATATGGCAAAAAATCCATTATGTATAAGCAATCACCGTCTAATGGTTGTGAGGTGATAATTGTCACAAAAATAACTATAAATTTATAGGTAATTGTGAAGATTTAGTATAAATGAGAGATTTAAATGAGAGTGTTATAAAGAGATATGAATGAGACAAAATAGAAAAGATATTAAAGAGAGTTAAAAAATGATTAAGAATATAAAAAACAAAAAATTTAGTATGGATGAGAGATTTAGAGGAGAGCGTTATGTAGAAAATTAAAGAGATTTAGAAATAGATATGTCATGTTGGAAAGTTTGAGGTAATCAAAGAGATCATTTTTACTCAAAGGCGCAACATGGTGGTTACTTTATTCAATACTTTAATTGTCTATATGTCATGTTGGAAAGTTTGAGGTAATCACAGAGATCATTTTTACTTGAAGGCGCAACATGGTGGTTTCTTTATTCAATACTTTAATCGTCTCCCTCTTGGTGTAACAGGGATCAGATGATTAAGTCTTCAGGATACAATCAAATCGCACTTTTCATCTTGTATGTGCACAACTAACACCACTTTTCCGTACAATGTTTAATATGATACATAAGAAAATAAGAATTATCACACTCTATTGTTATTCACAAGATAATCTCAAAACTCAATACAAAATACAAGTGTAATACAATTTGTTTTGCTAAAAATTCACACGTCACGCCACATAACCCAAATGATATATATATATATATATATATATATATATATATATATATATATATATATTAGAATGCCGGTAGACAGTTTTATTTGAGGCATTAAGTCTCATAATATCCAATATAGCCATTGGATCCATCCAACATTAACACCATTTAACACCCTATATGTAACTCATTAAAATAATAATTTTTTTTCAAAACAATTGCAACACTAAAGACAATAAAGTACCCTATAACATTCTAATGGGTCTAACATTCAAAGACATTATAATAACTTTTTAATTCTCTAAAAAGTAGATGTTTGAATATATTATTATTGAAGTTCGAATGTTATAAACAAAAACAACGGTCTACAATAGTATAGTTGTTTATTATTTTTTGTTTTGATAGTACAATACTGACAAGTGATAGGGTGAGAAAAGAAAAATAGGAGAAATGTGAGAGAGGAAATTTAATGTGTATACTTAAGCAAAAGGGTTATCCACATCAAACCCCTTGCTTCAGAGAGTGTGTGTGTGTGTCTATATATATATAGTTTTGGTCTACTTTTGAGCTCTACTATCCTTTTGGCGGCCTGAAAACTTCTAAGCCACCCCCTTGTGCGACTTTCGAGGGTCACACAAGGGGGGAATCAATTCAATTTTTGGGATGTCACTTCATCTTCATAATGTGAATTGATTCCCCCACCCCCCCTGTGTGGCCCTTGAGAGTCGCACAAGGGGGGGGGTGGCACAGATGATATCAGCCCCCTTTTGGTCATACTTAACAATCAATAGATGGGAGTTTTTTAGTCTTTTCATGTGTCATGATTTTCTAGGTACCCTTTTGCTGTAAATGATAACAATTCTACATCTTCGTTACCTTCGATCATCGAGTTTACTTGATTGTTGTTCATGATTGACCATGTGATGTTGACCATGCTTCATCATTGCGATTGATTATGATTATTAATTTTATTTATTTTTGGTAAATCAGCATGATTGATTATTGGGTTGCCTAGATAAATGTGATATTTATCTAGATTTAAATCCATAATTGGTTTATATAGCTGATAAGGTGGACCATTTGTTGTTGTTCCTTAAAAGCCACGTGTTGAGACTTTTCTAAGTCATTGATTCAGTAAGTGTTTAAATCATTAAAACTAAAAATTAAAAGTGTTATTTAATTAACGAATTTGTTTAAACGTTTTACCAATCTGAGTGAAACATATTAGGGTTCATCATCAATCAAGGACGCCGTTGTAATTTGTTATGAAATTATTAGCCTTCTAGATTGAGAAGAACCCTACAAGAAATTAGACTCTTTATTTATCGAAGCAATCTAATTCAGCAAGAGGATGTAATGATCACCTTTCATACTAATGCAATTAATCTGTTCTGTTTTGACTCGTCAACTAGGAAATTCTCAAAGAGAATTAAATCTTCAAAATTTGATTTACATGAAAATCTTCTTATATTATAAAGAAAACAAACAGCATAACCTTTAAGAGATTACTAATATTTAATAGCATAAGATCCTAAATACTAGTATTTTAAATAACCTACATATTCTTAATCAAAAAATCATGTTAATTAGTTATTAAAAATCAAGGTGCGTAAAAGGCGAAAAAATTGCTGAGAACCATTGATCGAATAATTAGATATAGTTTTTGCAGAAATTGGATAACAAATTGGTGAATTGCATTATGTATTGACAAGGTTACAATTCACATTAGCTATATGGTCAAAATTGGAACAAGAAGACCAAATTATATCATTCTCATATTATTGAGAAAAGGCTTTACCAAATTTTAATGTTTGCATGGGGTTAAATTTATTAGGTCTATGTAGAGGAGTCATGCAGCAATGGAATTTTTGAGGTTTAGGAAATCTTCTATAAAAAGGGGGATCGGTTTATGAACGCTTCCCTTAACAAACGCTCATCACTGCTCCTTGTCAGGGGCGAACAAATCAGCATTGAAAAGTGATTTTCACCTTTTTGGGCGGTGCGTATTCACTTTTCAGTGCTGATGTGCCCGCCGCTTGACAAGGAGCAGTGGTTAGCATTCGTTAAGGTGAGCATTTTTTATCCATTCACATAAAAAGGTGGCTTTTGTGCCTGATAAACATATTCTCTTCATGTGGCTAGTTTCAACTTTCAACCCAACAACCTTTATCATGTGGCGAAAGAGATGAAAACTGTAGGCTGTGTTTGGCAGCCACCAGTAAAAAAATTATCTCTTTTCAAATTCCTAAAGCATTTGAAGCCATAAGTGATAGTTGAAAATGAACTCATTTAGATTCATATTGATTTGATAATAGATTGATTTTCATTCATCAACAAAATATGAATGATAACATAAATCATATAATTTTATAAAAAAAAACTAAGATCACTTCATTTCTAATTTTTGTTAACAAATCATTATAATGAGGTCATTTTGAGCCATCACCTTAGGGCTACAAATGCCTTCAGAATTCAAAATAAAATGATTGCATTACAGTTGGCTGCCAAACACATCCTTAATCATCTAAGCATTATCTTGTGGCACTAAACATGTATTTCAAGAGTCACTGTCCCAGGGCACTATTGTCTTTTTCCTATGGACTGCTACATCATTTCCACGTGGCTGAAAAGGGAGGGGTTTTATTACAAAAAAAAAAAAGAAGAAGAAGAACAAGAAGAAAAAGAAAAGGGAGGGAATTTGAAGAGGGACTCAACATGTTGGGAGAGGTAAGAGCTAATATATTTACTATATTTCAATACCCCCTTTGCATATGCGGAAAGATTCAAACTCACTACAAAACCTTGCTCTGATGCCATATTAAAAAGTAAATTAACCAATTCATCCAAAATCCCGAGGTATTGGGAGAGATATGAATTAATATATCTATTATATATCAACAGAGAAATGATTTAAAAGATCCTCTAGAGGAGAGATAAAAATTGTCCACAGTTCCAAATTACCATTGTCCAAATGAGCCTATGACAGCCACATAAGTAGTTGTAATTTCAGTCAAATCACAAACACTTTTGTGGCTGTGATATGACCGTTTGGATCGTTAGGTAGACGATTTCCTTTAACCTGGGGAGACAAATGATCCTTTGCAGTAAAAAACTGATGGGCAGGTATTGCCGTAGTGATTGCTGTTCAGTGCATGTCATGTTGTCAAAATTTTAAAACTCTCCCAATTTCAAAATTCTGCATAACATGGCGTGTACTGAATAACAGCACTGGTCCACTACTTGTTGGTTGTCACTGGGGTGGCAGTGACTGAATTAGAACCTCATTTTAAGCTTACTAAGCCAGAATTTGAGCTCATATTCTAAGTGAGCTTCATTAAATTCAGCTCATTAAAATCTTGGTGCGCTAAAAGTACCATTTGGTTATATATATACTCAGTGGCGGAGTCAGGAATTTATCTTTGAGGGGTTAAACTAAAGCTATGATAATTAAATATATTTTTTTTATACATACTATGTATTCTGTTATATATAATAGTACAAAAAAAATTATAAATGCAATTCAAGAAACAATGAAGTATTTTTAGTTCAAAAAATATATACCAAAAAATGTATCAAATTTAACAAATATATACCAAAATTAACAAAAAAAATCAGATTTCTTTCACCTATTTATAATAAATTAAGTATATCTATGTAAAAGAAACAAAAATATTTGCACATTTGCTCCTTATGTAAAAGAAGCACCAAATTCATATGTAAAATTTCAAGG
>JAOXJP010063328.1:0-15577 GCA_025762735.1 Platanus orientalis | reverse complement strand
CCAAGCGCAATGGGGGAGCGTTCTTTGATTACATGGAGAAGGAACGAAAAGGGTAACTCACTCTTGTTTTTCTTCTCTTATGCTTCTGCTATGAAGAAAGATACAAAGTTTACCACATAAAACTATGATGGAACATGGATCAATAACGTTTTATCAGAGCATGTCATGCCAAGGCAAAGAATACCAGACTACCAATGTGTCAAAAAGCATACACAGATGAAGCATGAAAAGGGGGAAAAAGGCATAGCACAGTAGCATGCCATGTTTAATAACTAGTTAGAAGAAAGAAAAAAGAAAAAGAAAAAGGCATAGCAGAGCATCAGCATACCACATTTCTTTAACTCCAGAAAGAAGCAAGGTAAACCATGTAATCTAATTGCAAAATACAGAAAATAAGTATGCTAAATTGCTGACAAAAAAATATGGCAAGGCATATGGGAAGGGATACTACTCTTAACTCTCTCACTCGTAAAAGTGGCCAGCATACCATGACAAGGCAGAGTATAGCAGTGAATTAAAAGGTAAAAACACATAAGTTATGAGAGAAAAAGAGGCAAAGCATTGTAGTATACCATGTTGAATAAGCAAAGGGGAAAAAAAGGAGGGGAGGAGGGCAGAGCATCAGCATAACACTTTTTTCTTTTTAAAAAAGAGAGTTCAAAGAAGTTGATGAATCGATGGTACGAGTGAAGCCAAAACGATTTCCGAAAGGCAAATATCGGGAGATTTAGTAAATGAAAGCTGGACCTTTCAAAATTCTCAATAAATTAGGATTTAATGCCTATTTGATTGAGTTGCCAGAATTTTCGCATAAGTTCAATCTTTAATGTTGCGGATTTAACTAAATATCATGGACATCATCAAGATGCGAATTTGATGAAACAAATTGTCAACAACTCCATTGAAGGCGAAGCCTGTGACCGAAGATGTGCTTAGAGATCAAATTGTGTATTGTGCCAAGAAAGAATGGAGATATCACAAGTTTTTGGTTGAAAAGAAAGGCCAGTTATCATCATATAGTAGGTGGATTAAAACTGAATATTTCCAATGACTTGGTCTAATCTCTATTAGAAATATTAAGCCATGAATTCATAGGAGCCAAATGTTTTCTAGTCTGGGAAACTTGATGGGAATTGAGTAGATAACATACAACTGATAAGCTATATACCTACAGCCTCAAGAGTCGAGCCCAAGAAAATTAATGACAATATGTCGGTCCCACGCCTAAAAAAGATTGACCATAATCAACGTGTGGCCCCCACAAGACCCAAGAGGTCCTACAAACTGTGGCAGCACTAAAGTCCTTTCTCTAGTAGGCGGCGGGGTAACATGGAAAGTCATTGGAGTGCATGCTTAATTCATTTCCCCTAGGTTTCTATCTCGAAATCCTAGTGGAACTTAAACTGGTTTCAGTTTTTGACTGTACTAATAACAAAGTATATTTAGTTTATTTAAACTTCTATTTCATATTTGGGAATTATATATTATAGTCATAATTTGATTAGGAGTTGAAAGTCCACCTTTAGTTTCTTATTAGTTGACTAAGAGTCTTAATCCATTCTAAGTTGGAGTTAGAGTCAAAGAAGGATTCAATAAGTGCCGGAGGTTCCCCTATAAGTCTAAATAGGGACTACCTCTATGAAATTCAACAGATTATTATTGAATGAAATTCTCAATTCTTGTGTGTGGGTTACAATAAACATTTTTCCTCATTTGGGTTATTCTTTTTCATCTATTTCTTAATTGGGGATTGGTGTGATGCTAGTTCTTGATTCAAGGTGTTATCCTTCAAGTTGTCCATCATACTTCATATTTTTTAAACAAATAGCAGAATTTATTAAAAAGGAAAAGGAAAATCCCAACAAGAAACAACTCCCACCTAAAAAAGCAATCCCATGGTGCAAAATACCTCAAGCTAACCCAAGCACATCAGATACAGACCCCATATCTTGACAACTGTACAAGAAATCCCTCCTACTATACAACCCACAGCCCCACCTCCATTCAATTCCTTTGTCACACCTCCACCTCACCAAGGTTCAAAATTTCAATTTTTATGAATGTTTTGACCAAAGGGATTATGGAAATTTTGATGTTTCATTTCGGAATATTAGAAATTTTTTGGAAATTTTCGATGTATATATATGTATGTATTTTTATAAGAATGTACATATATGTATGATATATATGTTTATATGTATGATATATATGTTTATATGTATGAGTGATCAAGGTGTATTAAAAGTGACTTTTTATAAGAGTATCTTGGTAAATACATGAAGTTAAATAGGGGTGTTATAGTAAAAATAAATAAAACAAAAGCTAATCTCATTTCACTCATTGACTGGATATAATCGAGACCGAAATAAACAAAAGGGAGAGAGAGGGAGAAAAGGAGGGTTTGGACTTACCTACGGAAACAAATGGCAACAAACGAAAAAATGATGATGACGATGGTGACGTCCGGCAGCGACACTACCAGTAAGTTTTTTTTTCCTCCTCTTCTTCTCGGTTCTTCCTTCTTTTTTTCCTTTATTTTCTTTGTCTTCTTCTCTATTTTATGCAATTTAGATCGGATTATACATGAAATTTTGATATATTTGAAAAAATATCAAAATTTAGGAAAAGGGAATTCCCTGAATTTTTTGCTTCGACCCTTCAAATTTTTTCAAAGTTTCATTAGAAATTTTGGGTGGATTCCTTCCCTCACCAACGTATGTGTTAAGAGGGAGGCGAAGGAATATAATCCGTCGCATCACAAAAACCGTTGCATATCCGGGGATTTGGAATGTGACAAGTTGGTATCAAAGCCAGATTTTACCTTAAATGGGGAACTAAAGTCAAGGAGTCATAAGGAAGTGATAGTTTCTCAAAGGAAGTAATCAGTTAGGGTTATGAGTATGGAGCCATAGGTATTTAGGCTGAGTTAGGGAGAAAAAAAAACGTGTCTAATCGGTTGTACTTCACTATATTTTAATAGGAAAAAGGAAGAGATACCAAACATCTAATCCTAAGACCGTTGATGCTTTGGTAGCAAGACATCCTAGAACTAATTAATTGGTTTCATGGTGCGGTAAGGTCAGAGACCTAATGAACTGCAGGCACAAACAGTTATTGATCAGGGCAAGCTGATTTGAAACTCAGGAAATTTGACCCGCCTTCCTTCTCTGGAAAAGTAGGTCCCATGGTGGCCGAGGAGTGGATTCAGCAGATGAAAAAAGTCTTGAGGTTCATTAATTGCTCTAAGGAGCATAAGGTGGAACTAGTCATCTATATGTTGCAAGAATAGGCCAATCATTAGTGGAATTCAGTTTTGTAGATATAGAGGATTGGAGATCATCCTATGCCTTGGGATGCCTTTGAGAAAGTATTCCACCAAAGGTACTTTCCAATGATAGTTAAACAGCAAAAAGGGCCAAGTACAAATCAAAGTTTAAGGAGTTGTCTAGGTTTGCGCCTTTTTAGCTTCTGAGGAGGAGGTGAAGGCTAAGAGATTTATGGAAGGGTTGAAACCGAGCATAAACAGTAAGGTAGCCATACTAGAGGTGACTACTTACTCTAGAGTTTTGAGACATGCCTTGATTGTTAAGCATAAGATTAAGAAATTAACTAAAACTAGAGAGTCTGAAAATAAGCATATTTGATACGAACCAAAAAGGAAGCAGGTTGCTCAGTCTTCTTGTCAACTACTAGTTGGTACTGAGGGGGAGAGAGCCAGAGTTTGTACCAGATGTTGTAGGTGACATAATTCACTACAGTGTCTGTAGGTTAGTGGAGCTTATTTCTATTGTAGGGAGGTATGACACATTGTTCAAAATTGTGTCTTAAAGCAACTACAGTAAGGCCAATTGTATCATCAACAACAACCACGTCAACAGCCACATATGCAGTTGCCACGACCTCTGGGGCAACAACAACAATGTTCGGTGGGGAATACAGAGGATAAACCTGCACTTCAAGGCTGAATCTATACTATGACAGGAGCAGAAGTGAGCATCTAGAGTGGAAAAAGGTATTTTTCGTATCTTAATATTTTACATGAGTATATTATTTTTTTTACTTCTTTCATCGTTATATGCATAGAAACATTGTGTGTGTTTACATCCCAATTAAGGGTAGAGAAATGAACTCTTATGTATGTGCTTTAGACAGTCACTCCACTAGGGGAGTGGCATTGATGCAGGACTAACATGTAGCTTTTGCCTAGTTTGGATAGTATATTGTGAAATATTAAGGAATGGGTTGAATTGACCCATAGTATTTCTTTGAAAAATGAGGTTCCACTAAGAGACCTTAGGAGGAGTTGTCCCATGAGCATGCCATTATTTTTGGGAAGAGTGATCTCAAGTGCATTCATTGTGAGAGTCATCCCACTTACATATATTTTGGAAGAAGTTATCCTATATGCATTCATTTTTTGGGAGGAGTTATCCTACATGCATTCATTTTGGAAGGAGTTATTCCACATGCATCTGTTTTGGGATAAGTTATCCCACATACATACATTCTTGGAGGAGTTATGCCACATGCATATATTTTTAGAAGAGTTATTTCACATGCATCTATTTAGGGATGAGTTATCCCACATGCATTCATTTTGAGAGGAGTTGTACTATATACATTCATTTTGGAATGAGTTATCACATGTATATTCATTCTCGGGAGAAGTTATCCCACATGCATTTATTTTGGGAGGAGTTATCTCATATGCATTTATTTTGTGAGGGGTTATCCCACATACATTCATTCTTGAGAGGAATTATCCCACATGCATTCATTTTGGGAGGAGTTATCCCACTTACATCCATTTTGGAAGGAATCATCCCACATGCATTCATTTCTAGGAATGATTCCACATGCATTCATTAAAGGAGCTATATTATAGGTATTCATTTATTGGAAGAGTGATCTAACATATATTTGTTTCTAAAAAGAGTTATCTCACCCACATGCAATTCTTAGTAGTGTGATGAAAATGTTCAAGATAACCAACTAAAATGTTGAGCAAAGCATATCCAATTTTGAAGACAAAATTTATTTTAAGGGGATAGAATGTAATACCCCATACCTAGGGGTATTTTGAGAAAAAAAATATTTTTGATAAAAAAGAAAAGAAACGAAGAGATATTCAGTCTCTTAGGTGAATAAACCCCACCCAATGAAGAGGAAAAAAATGGGGCAAACGAAGAAGGAAAGAAGAAAAATGAGAGAAGAAGAAGGAAAGAAGGAAAGAAGAAAGAAATAAAGAAGACCTAAAAAACAAAAATAGAATGGGGGGGCTGAAGCCTTCGTCAATAACACCCCCCCCCCAGCTGAGAAAAATAGAAACGAAGAGGAAGAAGGAGAAAGTAAGAAAAAAGGGGCGTGAAAGATTGTGGAAAGGCAAAATTTGTTTACAGTTATGTGGGTTGAGTCCTTTGGTTAGAGGTTTTTTTCTTTTCCTGTGTTTGATAGACATTGTGTGAGATTAATTTTATAAATAAAAGGGGCAAAAAAAAAATTGCTTAGGTTAGGGATTTTTTGGGTACAAATACCCTGTGTTGGACAGATTACATACACTAGATGAGGCGCTTTGGGTATCTAAAACGTGGGTGTGTTGAGACCCGGTTAAGAATACCTTAGAAGTGTAAATTTTAACCTTCTAAGGTTTCAATTTTGGGTAAAATTTGTGAAATAATGGTGTCTTTCTCTAATGGCATGTAGTTTGTAATCTCTTGGTATTTTTTACAGCTGGGAAATTTCTGATTTATAGCATGAAAGTTTTGAGCTTTTCTTTTTATATTTGGTGAGATTTGCAATCATCCTTGTATACCATTCTTACAAGTATTCTTATAAATATGCTTGCATTGTGACTGCCCGGATTTTGGGCATATTTTTGGGTTAGATTATGCAATTACAATGAACCTTTCAAGACTTAATTCTATTCAAACATTGTGCGAATTGTGGCTACAAGTTAGGGTTAATTGAAATGTTGTTTCCATGCTTAAAATAAGGAAAAAATTGGGTCCTATAGGTGCTTAGTTGAGGTGGACTACCGACTGATTCGGTATGTAGTCTTGAATTAAATTGTATGTTCTATGTGCATGTTATCCTTGAGATCGGATTTTAAATTGCCATCACGTCTTCATTTATAAGATAGTACATGAGCAATGGAGCAAATCAATGAAGATAGTACGAAATGGTACATGAGCCTTTCAACTCGGGCTCTAATACCAGTCGTTGGGAAACCACACTTTCTCTACTTTCTTGTGCAAATCAATGGAATAAAACCAAATGGAAATAAAATGCAAGATATAATCATAAAAAATAGTAAAACAAGTAACAAAGGAAACATACCACAATATGGCAAGATTTTTAACATGGAAAACTCTAAAGGGAAAAACCACGGTACATTAATCCAGTCAAATATTCCACCATGAAATATGAAATGGATATAAGGTTGGATCTCACCAATATAAAGGAGTGCAATAAACTAAGAAGCTTTTAAGAGAATGACCCAGATCTGTGGATTCTCACAATCTCTTGCAAAAACACCAGTCTCACACCTTCTTCTTCGTCTTCTTATATTCTTCACAAGAAGAAACACCAACCTCAAAATACCCATACCATGAGAGAAAACCTTAATTTTGCGCATTTAATCACTCAAAAATAGTGAAAAGAAATCAGCTCCAATAGCGTCACCAACAAACCCTTTTCTTTCTTCCCCTTTTCTTCCAAAAGCAAAGAAAACATCTTTCTTTCAATCATTTTTTCTTTCCTACGATTTCTCTTTTTCCTTTTTTTTTTTTTTTTCTTCTTTTTTTTCTTTAACAAGAATCAGTGACTCTTTTAACCTTGGGCTGGGAGTCCCACCTCCCATGAGGAGGGACACCCAACACATATAAATGTACCTATGTTAAGGGATGGAGAAAACCCATAAAGTGGGCTGAATATTGATATTTTCATATGTTGAAACCCGAATCCCACAACGCATAACATTGGGTAGTTAATTGTTAAACTAGGACCCATTATTTGCTTTATACTAATATGGAGATATGCGCTAGAGTGTGCCTACTAGAGAATGAAAATTGGTATGTTTATATGCTTAGCTAAAGCCATGTTAGACAGTGTGGGAGCATGCCAATGTTTCCGAGACTATTTGACGTTAAATAAGATGTATAAGTGGGTTATAGAAATTGAGATATAGCAATTCATTAGCATTGAGAATTATAGGATGCATTTTTATGGTTTCTTATAATTATTACCAATGATATATTCCTCTCTATTTAAGATGCTTCTACTTAAATAATCATATGATTATGTACACTCTCTTATATGTAATGACTGTGTTGTATATTGAATTGCGAGAAATTCTAACTTGAAAGCTTACCTACTTACAAAGCTTGTGAAGTTGACCCAAAAATTCACAAATCTCATAGAGAGTCTTAGCAAGCGATCAGGACAAGAGGAGTAGAATTTCATTGTAGCCTAAGAGCCAGCAATCAAGTGGTAGGTGTATTTTACTTATAGATTTATTATAGAAATAGTTACAAATTAGGATACATGATAGACAGCTCTGTACTAAACCTTTTGGATTTTATTATTTTTATGAACTTTTATAGTTTAGATTGATTGTTTTTAAGCTTATTAAACAAACAATTATTGATATTATTGTTTTAATTATTTTTATCAATGTGGATGATGGATGGATGGTGATGGAGGGATGTGGAGTGATGAATATGGATGATTATTGGGAGTGTTATATATCTGTTGACTATTAAGTAGCCACCGGATTAAATAAACAGGGTTAATATTATTCCCCGAGGTTCACTTTACAAGTATTATGCTACCGAAACTTTGTTAGAAAATTTGGGTGGTGGGTTCCTTCCCTCACCAACCGATGTGTTAAAAGGAAAGCGAAGGAAGATGATCTATCGCGTCACAAAACCTGTTGCGTATCCAGGGATTTGGAGTGTGTCAAAATCCCAACCCAACCTGATCTCAACCCATGTTTACCAAACCCTAGCTACAATTTTCAAACCCTAGCATACTTTGGGTTTTTCTTTGTTAGCTTGAGTAGGAGCAAGTTTCCATGGTGACACCTGTAAATCAGCAGTGCTAAGTCTACAATCGCTGATGATTTTGGTTTTCCCTCTAGTAAAAACACCCAACATGGCAAAACCGAGTAAACATTTAAAATCAAAGCCCATGATTGATCACATTTAAACTCTAGTTCAATTACTTAAAAAGACAAACATATATTGACCTAAATGTGCCGATTTATAAATCCATGCCAAAGATATCATCCTAAACAACCTCTAGCCTCAGCTTGATTGAAATTGGTTAATTAGAATTGGACCAGAAGAAACTTTCCTAAAATCACCACTGAAATCCTAGATATGTTCTATTTCAAAAATCACAAGCAGGAATTCACAGTCCAAGTTCCTCATCTAAAATCCATAGATGATAGAACCTTTTACACAGATAATATTAAGAACTACTAGGATGTGAATAAAACAGATAATGTAAAATAATCTCAACATCACACAGAAATATTAGTATTGTACAACATGCTGGAGAAAAGTTATAATCTGTGCTAGAAATTACCTTAAAAATTCAGAAATAATTGTGGAAATATCCTCTCCAAATGAATCATTTCTATTTTACAAACACCCTAACCTCCACAATTGTAGCAGCACACCTCTATGTCAACAAAGGAGACCTTTGTAAACATGTTGAAAACAAACTGCTCAAGGAGAACTACCTTAACCTTCCCAAAGAAGTGCAAATATCTTTGAAATTCAAGTAGGTATACCTGTAAAAAAGAGTGTGAGAAGTTCACAAGTCAGCTTTGAGTCATTGGCTCTAGATGCATCAGTTAGGATAAAATACAAAAAACTAACCAACATGAGAAAATTTCCAGTGCCTCTTGACTTAACATGAATGTGTAAACAAATGCTAGAACACAAACTGCAAATGTATTACATAAAAAAAAGAAGATTCAAAACAGCCTGCTTATCAAGGTACCTAACAATTTCAACACGGCATCCTGTTCCTAAAGAAAACCCAAACAGACCCCCTAACTGAAACTCCAAAAACCTCCATCATGTCTCAACAACCCAACCCAACCCAAATCTAAAACCTATAAACTCCTATTCGTGCTCTCTACATGTCGTACCAATCCAAAATCCCTCCTTCAAATAATCAATCAAATTCCAAATTAAATACACAAGGAAGAAAAGAAAAAATAAATAAACGATTACCCAAGAACCAAAACTGATAGAGATGATTATTCAGAATTAACAGGACAAGAATCCAAGATTAAAATAATAAGCGATTGTTATAAACTGAAGTCAATAGATAATGAGGAATGATGAAAACTGGTCTATTTAATTACCAGGAGAATCAATGAAAGAGGAAACTGGGAATAGTTTTCTCTTCTTCTTCTTCTTCTTCTTCTTCTTCTCCTCCTCCTCCTCCTCCTCTTCTGGGTCCGCAACCTTTGCTTGGTGGATTGGTTTTGACTTTGAAAATCTTGGATTCAGTCTGTTTAATGGGTATGAACTGTCGTTTTGGTAGTTGTAAGCTTGTGGAGAATAATGGTACATTATTTTCTGTATCAGTTGCCTTCCACCCCACATTAAACATATCTTCTTTCATTGAAGACGACGTCAACCTCCCTCCCTCTCTCTCTCTCGGTCTCTAGCTTGTTCTTTCTCTGACACACGGTCTCGGTCATGGATTGAAGCAAATGAAAGGGGTTTAACTGACTAATAGATGGATACTTGAGGCCCATCCCACTATGGACCTGGGCTTTATCTGCATATAGGCCCACATCTCCAGCCTGGGCTTGATCATGAAGCCCATCAAATACACCAACTGGGGTTAGCCTAATTTACTGAAAAACAAAAAAAGCTGTGTTTTAAAACCCTTTACTTAAAAAAATGGCTCAGTTCGACTCTATTGTACATAGCCTCAGACGAAAAAAAAAAAACTGGACCAGATCGGATAGTGGAATTGCTCAGTCCAATCGGTGGCTTCATGGCTGTACCAATTTCTTGTTGGACCATCTCTTGCCTCAAAATTGTTCACTAATCACAGAAATGATTGAATGTAATAAACTACTATGAAACACCAATCTTATAAAAAATCTATGGAACATATTTTGGTCTGGGCTCGGGCATAAATTGTTTTGAGCATAATGGCCAGATTCACTAGACTAGTTCTTGGACCTAACTACTTTTACATCATGGGCTTAGCACCTCAATCTGGAGCGTCTTTCCAATAGGTGGCCAGAAACACATTTTCAGCCCATCCAATAGTCCAAAAGGTGCCAACGCGGCCACCCAGTGCCCTGGTGATTGCTGCACCACCTCTCTTCGGTTGAGATCTCATGTTCGAACCTGCAGTCGTTTTGACACTTTCTCTCCGGTGGTATTGTGGGTCCCACACTAAGTGGGGCAATCAGCAGCGGACCCATGGGGCTACCCAAAAAAAAAAAATTCCAAAAGGTTGACCAAGCCCTTTCTAACTGAGAATGGAAACAAAAGGATAATACAAGGCCTATACATAAAAAAAACAAGATTTGGTCTACCTGAAATTCCTCCAATTTCCTGGTCTTGCATTTTCAACAATTAAGCACCAACATCGTGCACACCACGGCCAGCTCCTTAGAGAGCTACGAACTCCAAAAGGAACTATGTTCAACAGTATGGAATTTTCAATAGAACTCCAAAACTGGAGAAATGAATGATTGAGTATTTTCTTATGTATCCAATAGACTGCCATTCTAATCAGGTTAGCAAATCCTAGAAATAATGTAATAATCTACTCTTCTTCTTAACTGCCATCCTACAATGTAGATTAATGGAGGTAAATTTGGGATTTTAAAAATCAAAGAAGAATATCAAAATTTTCAGACAGCAAGGTCAACCCATAGCAAATGACCAATGGAATGGTATATATATACTAGTCATGAACCCGTGTGAATCATGGTTTATGTTTTGGACATATGGCCTAATCATTTTGCCGCTATCGAGGTCTAGATCAGTTCCATTGGATTCTAGTATTCAATGTCTATCATAGCCATTAATCATGAATGTGTCAGGTTTCCAGTGATCCTATTTTAGGTCTATACTTAAAAGAGAGAACCAAAAATCATAAAAATTGAATAGAAATATTTTAACAAAAACTGTGTTGTTTTTTAATAATTCAATATATATAGGTTGAAGGTTGATGGAACAAATTGTGTTGCTTGATGACAAATTGGCTGTCATCGTGGACAGATTCCTCAAATTCTATGCAACGGCAGGGGGTTTTAGAGCTCCATTTGGCTTCTGCATCAAAATTGGATTACCACTCCATATTCTGGAGCAGCCATTTATTTACTTACACCCAATTACTGTCCCGTTTTGCATATACATGAAATAATAGAAGTATCAGTAAAATTATCTTTAAAGAACGTGTTTTCAAGTTTCTTGCATTTTTTATCTTTTGAAGAAAAGTACTATTATTATTATTATTATTATTTTATTTTTTTTAACTTTTTCTTGAGTCAAGGATCCTTCCAAATTTTCCAAATTTCAATACATCGGATGCCCTTTATCCAATTGCAGCTTGCAAGCATGGAATCATGGTTGCCTTTCTGGTTTTGAATTAATGGAAATCCCATCTGTATGCCTTATGTTTAGATTTGTTCATGGTAGTCGCTGAACTTATATGAGCAAGTTGTTAATTATTATGAAATGAATACCAGACATGCTTGATTGCATGTGTCACTCGTAGTATAGAAGGCAACGTATTCATTGTTTGTCCATATGCATACTATATCAAACAACATTTTCAACATTCACGGCAAAGTAACCCTGCTCTGCCCAGTTTTAAAAAGTAACAATTTAACATTGGAAAAAAAAATGGTGGAATAATTGGAAAATGTTTAGTGGAGAGAATGGGTATGGGCAGCTCTGTTTTTATTTGGGTTTTAGGATGCAAAGTGGAATTTTGCTACTATACAAAATGACTTTTGACTCAACGACCATTGGTCATTATAATTCATGGTAGAGAAAATAATCCATCTCACCAAACAACCAAACTGGCCATTCAAGTTGATGAATCTTATAATGAATTATACAGATGATCTCTAGTAAAATTATCTTTAAGAGAAAGTTAGCAGACATACCTCAAGTCCCTTAATTTAGTTTGAGACCTAGGCGATCTTTGTCCCATGACTTGAAACCCATGCCTTCAAGTTGGTGATCTTGATAGAGGAACCTTTACTTCATTATTTTACCATCTTCCTTAATATACTTTTCCCATCAGAATCCAGGAATTCTCTCGATGTCATGGTGAAATCAAAAGTACGTTTAGTTCAAGAGGAAAAGAGCTATATGGGGATCGAGAAGAAGTACCATCACCATTTTCCTCCCCTTCAATTGGTTCTGCCATCTTTACTTGTATCTTCTTGCGTCATCTGAAATAAGAAGCTTATTTGGTGAGAAGAATAATACCAGTGCTTTAAAATCTATTTTACTTTTCTTTTTTTACTACTTTGCTCTAGCAAGTATATTGGATGACATTTCTTTGGCTAGGATGGGGTTGTAAGCTGTGTGGAAGATGAGCTCTGCAGAAAGAAAATTAGGGTGTGGAGGGTGTAGGAGGAGACCTTGCAATGCCTCGTAAAGGAAGAGGAAGAAAAAAAGGGGACGGAGTTGAAGAGGAAGAGCATGTTTAGGAAGATGCAATTTAGGAAACTTCGACGATGGCTGAATTTTTTTTAGTAAAAGTAGGCAACGTGTGATTTGGGGGAGAGCAAAGATTCAATTTTAAGGGAGTAATTGATTTAAAAGAGTGATTTTTGGGGGTGAAAAAAAAAAAGGAGAGTTATTGGGTGAAGTAGAATTATGGAAATCATATTGGAGAGTGAATAATTTTAGGAAGAGATTGGATTATGTGAGAACGAATCTCGTGAAAACTGCACCAGAGGGGCTGACGCATCAGTACCGAAAAGTGATTTGTACTTTTTGGGGGGCACTTATCACTTTTCGGTGCTGATGTGTCTGTACCCTGATGCCGTTTTCACAGTTCTCACAAGATTCGTTCTCGCCTAATTTTTAGTGAGTTAAGGGGGATATTAAGGAGCCGCACAAAAAAAAGGCTTATAAATATCATTATTGATTTCTATTTGGGATAAGAATCATATCGGGTCAATGTCCTATTTTCAAATTTCGAAAGTAATTCAAAACCGGAATAAATCAAGCCCCCCCAAACAGTACATACGTTTTGTTAGTCTTTCTCAATTTCTTACCTTTTTGTTCTTCTTTGGACATGGATGGGGTGGGGTCATGATGAAATTCTTTTGACTTTCTGACTCAGTTTCTGGGATGCATCTCAAAAGGCAGGGCTCCCATCCTCGTCTTTATCATTCCTTTTGGCAAGTGATCTCTGCAGTAAGAAAAACGTGCAGTTATTTGGCGGTCATATGCAATGCGCTCCACGCCGTAAAAAATTGAACGGAAGTTTTAAAGTAATGCCCATATTCTAGACCAATGTGCTCAGTTTGGCCGTCAAATAATAACCTGACACTTTTTAACTGTATAGGATCTTTTAAGAAGTAGCATACGTTATAAAGAGCCGAATCTCATGACGTAGGTATGCATGTGGGATTAATGGACCCACACGCTTACCTCCAAGGCCCATGCTTGATTCCAAATTGTAAAAGCAGATAATAATAGTGGGAGCAATATGCACCCAGCGTGTTGTAGCAACGTATAACTTCCGTTTGATAAGCAATTTTGGAGAAGCACACTAAAAGTAATGTATGTTTAGACTAGTGACATAAGCAATTGCAGAGAAGCACACTAAAGGAATGTATGTGGGCTTGCAAATAATTAATAATCATGGTAAAGGCGATTGTAGTATTTATTACAAAATATTAGTTATATGTAATTACTAGAGTTTTTATTTTTTATCTCATAACCTTTTGTAGGGATAATATATTTTCCTCTACCTATCATTGGGCTTGCCGGTGTGCTATTGCCTCGGTAAGGTTGCTCTATTGTGATCTGGGCGTTGGGGGTTTGAGTCACGGAAACAGTTTTTTTGCTTGCAGGGTTAAGACTACGTATATCTTACCCTCCCCAAACCTTGTAATGGTCGGAGCCTTGTGTATTGGGATTGTCTTTTTTTTTTTTTTTACTGAGCTTACCGGTGTGCTATTGCCTCGTACCACAAACTCAGAATTATTGGAGCAACTAATATGGCTTTTGCTTCTTCCAAAAGATAAAAAGATAATTTGATATATTTTGATCAGATTTCTTTATTATTTCACTATCTGAATTTGAAGTTTTGAAAAGGTTTTCAAATTAATTAAGAATGATATTTGTGGGTATCGGATTTCATATTGTGAGCGGACCCTTACAAAAACAGGGTTGTTTTTTATGGATTTAACTCAAGCCTGTTTAGAGTTTCTGAAAAAAATAAAAATTATCAAACTTCCTAAGGTGCTATTTTAATAATAATATAAAAAAAACCAAATTGATTAAGGAGAAGAGCTTTGATGGAGAAAACAATGAGATCAAACCCATACCCAAACCTTAAAATCTCAAGAAAGGCATGGTTACCTTGGGTTTTTTATTTTTTATTTTTAATTTTTGATGAATAACTGATGTTATTTATAGAAAAAAAGAAGAAAACAGAATATAAATAAAATACAACAAAAAGAAAGGAGGGAAAAGGGGGAGTTTGGGGGCTAGCCACCAAGGGTTAGTGTTTTGAAAGGAGATGTTTTCCTTTCGAATGAGGTCATCTACTGATACATCTGTAAGAGGGACCTATAGGCGTATCTAATAAAAATCATAAAAGAGCGGTGACATGCAGTTTTTTAACTTTTAGTTTTAGAGTAAAAGATGGTTTGAATGATAGCCATGACAATTATCGGAGATTTTTATTTATTTTTTTTATTTTTTGGGGGTTCCTAATCAAGACTCGGGTCGGCTTGACTAGGAATAGAGCTATCTAGAACTGAAGTTTTACGCGGAGAAGGAAATACTTATTTGAAGAAGACTTGACTCAGATAGAAAAAGACACAAATTAAAACTTAATTCAGTTTTGAGGTCCTCACCGACCATCCTAAAGATGTAGAAGAGGAGGAAGAAAGACAAAATAACAAGTGAGACAAGGACATGCATCTAGGGATTCCTTGATTAGTAAGTACACTTCCAACCTGCCCCATTAACCTTAACCAATTTTTAGTGTATCTACAAAGGGGTGTATTGCATTCAATCTACCTGGAAACCGCCGATTGTGACTTCATTTATTATGTTGGGTTAATGTCTTGTATTCAACCCAAGATATAAGTCGGGATGGTGATCCGAAAAACCCAAATATGACCCGAAAAATGCGGTCTAGGGGCAATGCCCCAGGCCGAAATTTTTTGACCCGTTTTGTATCTGCTTTGGGGTCCAGATCCAACTCGCACAGATTAGGGTTTTGGGGTATATATATTTAGGGTTTTCTCGATTACTGTGCCATCACACTGTTCATTGTAATATCTGTTCTTTGATCATAGTGAAAGCTCTTCTCCATTTTCGCCCGTGGACGT